>OZ024908.1:42477920-42679619 GCA_964017125.1 Flabesymbios commensalis | reverse complement strand
TGTCTAGCTTGATTAATCTAGCATCAGGACTTGCGCCAGCTGCTGAAATCAGTGCTAGTAATGATGGGCAGGATGCATCCGGACTTGCGCGAGATGCAAGAAACTTTGTGAAGAACCAAACATATGATTATTCATTTGTTAGCTCGGCAGGACTTGCGCCAGCCGTTCTAACTATAGCAAACATGATGGGGAGTGATTTGCCAACTTGATTTGGGCCAGTTCGTTTTTGATACAATATCCACAAACTCATTCTTACAGGTGGAATTAGTTTAATCTAGCATCAGGATTTGCTCCAGCTGCTGAAATCAGTGCTAGTAATGATGGGCAGGATGCATCCGGACTTGCGCCAGATGCAATAAACTTTGTGAAGAACCAAACATATGATTATTCATTTGTTAGTTCGGCAAGACTTGCACCAGCTGTTCTAACTATAGAAAACATGATGGGGAGTGATTTGTCAACCCGATTTGGGCCAGTCGGTTTCTGATACAAATTCCACAAGATCTTTCTTACAGGTGGAATTAGTTTAAATGTGAATGATTTATGTCCTTTTTCTTCTCCCGTAGAAGAGAAGAAAAAGCTAAAATATTGTTTTTTCGTCAATAACTGCGTGAGTAAGAAATTATTATTATTATTATTTTTTTTTTTTAGAATTCTTTAGATCTTGCTCCTGAATATGTAAACAATATTTTTAGTGAATACAGCAATACTCAAGATGTGGACCATTTCCTCATGCTCCTAATTTGCTTCAAATCCTTCTAAATCTATGTTTTTTAGTCTTCTTATGTTTTCAAAGTGTGTCTGCAATACTTAGGTCAGCTCAAAACGAGGTCTGTATACTTCTGTGGTCAGATTTTACACTAACAGAAAATAAAATTCCACTGACATTTAAATCCAGCCAGTCAAAACACTACTCAGACTTGCTTCATGAATTATAAATACAACAGATGTTATGATAATGTGTCCCTTATTATCTACATTTGGAAATTTTAATTATTTGGTTATCTATTCATTACATGTAAATTTCAAGTTTCACTTCTGTAGACATCCTTATTTCAATTTAAAAACTAAATTTCAGACTATGTAGCACTTCACAATTCAGAATTAGTGTTGTTTATGATGCCGCAAGTAATGGTGGATTAGACAGATGAGAGGTTGGAATTCATATGTGCTCTTACGATGCATTCGTAAGTTTGTGTTGTGGGGGTCAGACAATTTGTGTCTGTGTGCCGTTTTCATACCCTCCTCAACAACAGATAATCTTGTTTAATAATGTTATTGATAGATTTTGTCAATATTATGTAATTTGTATGTAATGATACAAGAGTCAATGTTCATTATTATATTAATGTGAACAATTAGTAGATTGTTATTGATAGGTTTGGTTTTGTGTGAACAATTACTAGATTGTTATTGATAGTTTGGTTGATATTATGTAATTTGTCTGTAATGATACAAGAGTCAAAGTTCACATTTAAATAGTAGATTAGATCAATCAGAGACATGTATAAATAGTCATAGTAGATTTGATCAATTAGAGACATGTATAAATATTCATAGTAGATTAGATCAATTAGAGACATGTATAAATATTCACTGGTTAATCCTGTTAACTGACTGTCAAGTAAATTTATACCTATTTTGGTCTTAGGGCTTCACTCTGTTACAACCACGTTTACATTAACAACATTTGAAGTGAAGCCCTTTTTATTTGTAGTCGTTTAATTTGATGTTTATTTTTAATAAACAAATTTACTCCATTTTATGTGTCTGTTTTTTGTACGATAAATGACATAAACTAGGTCAAAGTTATGATAAGATTTTCTTCGTGAAACGAGGCCCTGATTCAGATGGTAATGTGACGTCTACTGTTGAGAGGTGAAAGAGGGTATACAGCCACTAGGTTTGGGCGCGATACTTCTCTTTCATCCTCACCTTTCAGTGATTATGACTTGGCTTAAGAGCGGTAACTAGTTACTGAGTCGTGGCTAGTTACCGCTTTTTGCCTGGTGATAGAGGAGATTCTGTCTGAGCGTTGCTGGCTTTGCGGGTGACCATGTGAGTGGACGCATGCAATTGTATCAAGCCTCAAGTGTTCTGAACTCCTGACTTGCGTCTCTGCCAAACTTCTGAAAGTCATCATGAATCCCCATGACTTTTAACACTATTATGAAGTCACATCAAGTACCCTCTCACTAACTGATATTCAAGCATGATCTCTTATTAAGGAGTTCATTGAAATGTTCCTGGATGTATGCATAATAATTTGGAGACATTGTGACTCCAGCACACAGACATGATGGATATACTCAGCCACACATGACATTTTACCTAATTTTATAGACATTGGTCACAACCTCAATCAATCAATCAATCAATCAATCAATCAATCAATCAATCAATCAATCAATCAATCAATCAATCAATCAATCAATCAATCAATCAATCAATCAATCAATCAATCAATCAATCAATCAATCAATCAATCAATCAATCAATCAATCAATCAATCAATCAATCAATCAATCAATCAATCAATCAATCAATCAATCAATCAATCAAACAAACAATCAATCAATCAATAAAACTTCCACAGTGCCTATATCATCAGCGGACTGAGCTCAGAGGCGCACAAATACTTAGCGTGATCATGTGTCATAGTCGAGGCTAAAGCAGGTTCGTCAACATATGGAGCTGGACTATCGAGGAGCCAGGGTGGGAAAGCCAGCTAGATCAAATAGGTGAGATTTAAGTACCGGTAGTTTCCTGAATGGTGAAATTGTTTCAGCATTAGCACAGGCAAGGGTTTTCATAAAGCTGAGCCAGATTTAGAGTAAGCTCTTGACCCGGTGTTTGTTTTTATACGGGGAACAACCAATCTATTTGAATTTGTGGAGGGTAGATATTTTGAACATTTCGGCCGAACAAGTAAGTCACCCAGATATACAGATTGGTTGTCGTTTAAGGTTCGGAAAGTTATTGCGCATATTTTAAAGTGAATGCGAAATTTGACAGGAAGCCAATGTAATCGTTTTAGAATAGGAACGGAACGACTAAATCGTGGGGCCCTGGTTACCACTCTTGCAAGGCAGTTCGGAACGCGTTGTAATCTATAGCGATATCCTTTTCTGGCATATTGTAAGTTACAAAAAAGTGAGTTACAATAATCTAGCTTGCTACTGACGAGTGCCACTGCAATTTGCTTGGAGAGATCTAAGGACAGATTTTTTCGAATTCGACGCCGTTCACGAATATGATAGAAGCATACCCTATTTGTTTGGGATATGTGTTTTCGGGAATTCAGGCTACTGTCGAATACTACACCAAGATTTTGAGCTGATGCAGATGGATTTGTGTCTTGACCTAGAATTACCATTGGAAATTATTCAATAATTTTTCCCGCTGAAGTTTGGTCCCACTAAGAAGAAATTCTGTCTTGCTAGAATTAAGCTTTGTAACTTTATCTGACAGAGTGTCTTTATTTTTTACGGACTGGTGCCTATTTTGCAAATTAGAAGAATACCAAATTTGAGCCTGGGCAGGTATTCCATACCAATCAGAAAGTCTATCTGTTAAAGTAGCGGCCGTCAAGTCAAGCAATGTCAGAGCCATAACTTCACCCTTGTCCATACTAATAATGATACCGTTATGTACTTCCAGTAGAATGATGTTTCCTGTAGGCTGATTGTAATAGATTAGATAGAAAGTAATTATGGAACGTATGGTTTCAATTTTATCCACAAAATACTTGGAGAAATGATCACAAAATGATTTTACTGATGTGAATTCTGACAGAGCTGGCTTTGGAATTTTAGGCAGAATGTTATTTATTGAGTTCCATAGCTAGCTAGGCGACGGGGATAGTCCAAATTTTCTGAAATAACATTAGCTAAATATTTTGATTTAGCTTTTTTCATCAATCAATTACACAGGTGGCATTGATGATTGAAACGGGACGATCTAGATGCGTGCGAGATTGGCGCCATGTTCGTACGAGATTGTGGCAAAAGGTTTTAGTTTTCTTTATTGCCGGAGTAATCCATGGAGATTTTGGTTTTCTGACTCTTTGCACTTATAGGAGCGTGTTTGTCTACAATACAGCTGAGGACAGAATAATACTTTTGACATAATGCCAGAGATCTTTCTCTGGTTTCTTTACTAGATCCGAATTGAGAATATCTGAATGAAACGAATCATAATCAATTTTGTTTATTTTTCGAAACGATATTTTTTTCCTTGTTCCATTTCGTCTTACAATTAAGAGTCAATTTTTTATATGACCGCAAGGTGATCTGAGATACCCGCTGCCACAAAAACTGATTTGATAGAACGGGATATGGGTTTAGTGATTAAACGATCTAGCCAATAACCATGGACGTGAGTTGGAAAATTAACATGCTGCTTAAGATCGAAACATGTGAGGATTTCATTGAATTTATTGGGGTTTTTTCCATTTGCGTAATCTATAGACGTAAGTTGAAATCTCCCAATATATACAAATTGTCATGGAGTGGGACTATGTTCTCTTGTAAATCTTGAAATTCATCAAAAAATTGCCCTGTGAACTAAATCATGATAGAACTCCAAGAACTACACCAGAAGTAAACCTAGTATATAAGGGTACTGTGTCGACCATCGAAACAAATCATTTTGGGGCTAGATTGAGGAAACCCTTATGAAGTCAGTGAAGTCCACCGGAGGTTTAACAAGAGAAACAGGAATATCAACGACTTGTGTGGCTGATGTGACGTCATATATGCCTGGAAATCAACAATTTCAATAGTCAAAGTCAAAGTCAAAGTCAAATAGTTTATTCATGCATAAGGGCCACTGGCCTACATTGCAAATATAATAACACACACATTCAATTCTTTCTCAATTCAAATAATTTGTATATAAAAATAGAAAGTTGAAAAATAGTATTATCATCTTGTGTAGACATCAGTTTATTAAAATTGTGGATAGATGGTGGATTTAAATAACATTGTGGAATATAAAAACATCTGATTTCTTCGTATTTTTCATTACTGCGTGAAATTCATCTTCCAGTACATTGTCATCACAGAAAGTGCATAAACGTTCTTCTTTTGGGATATTATCATGTCTGCCTTTTTCTATAGCTAAATTATGGCTGGCCCATCTTAATTTAGCGAACGCTATAAAATGCTTCCGTACTTGTAAGATATGAAGATAACGTTCTGGTTCTAATGTATATTTGAAATTAGCATAATAGTTGAGTTTATGACTAGCAGTTATATCGTGGTGCCAGTCCTGAGCAAAACAGTCTGAGAGTCTCTGTTTGAAATTTTTTAAAAACATTATTTCATTACCAACACCTTGCGATAACCAAACATGTCCAAAGCCGTATTTGTACAATAACATTTTAACATGTGTTGCCCATGAGATCTTCCCACTGTCATCATATGACCTCAACATATTGTAGCATACATGCGGGTAACGATTCACAGGCATTTGTATAAGTTTTAACCAATATTTCACACATTTACTCATATAATGTACAGCAAGAGGTCGTCGACCACACTCACCCAGAGCAGCACAATTTATTGTGTTGCCCCTCACACCCAAAATTTCCTTACAATATTCTAATTGTACCTGTTCAATAACATGGCTATATTCATATCCCCAGATTTCAGATCCATAGAGCAAAATAGGGGTAATCATTTTATCAAACAGATTCATAGCTGTTGAAAAAGGTAAAAATCCACATTTATATTGAACTTGTTTTATAAGGAATATAGCTTTCCGAGCTTGTGCTGCAAGGCTTCGTTTAGCTTGCGACCATTTTAATGTACTGGTAAAAAATATTCCAAGGTATTTATAACTAGAGACCACTTCTATCTTTCCTCCATTGTAGTACCATTTTTCATTTTGTTTCAAACATCCTCCTCGTCTAAAAACCACTATTTTTGTCTTTGTTAAATTAACAATCATTGCCCATTTTTCACAGAATTGACCCAAGACATCAATCATTTTCTGTATTCTCCCAACTGTATCAGAGCACATTGCCATATCATCGGCATACAATAAAATCATGACATTTTGCGTTCGTTCATCTAAGTAAATCCCTTGGCAACCATTAGCCTTGAGCATATCAATTAATTCGCTCAGGTACAGTATAAAAAGAAAGGGGCTTAACATGCATCCTTGTCTCACTCCAATTTTACAAGTAAAACATTTTGTTAGGCCTTCGCCTGTACACACGCAAGATTGTAGATGCATATACATGTTTCGTAATAAGCGCAGTGTGTCACCATGTATGCCATTATTTATTAGTTTAAACCATAACAGACAATGCGGTATAGTGTCGAATGCTTTTGAAAAGTCGACGAAAATTACGTAACACCGACCTTTCTTTTTACACAAATATTTCTGAACTATACTTTGTAAATTGAAAATTGGATCTATAGTACTATAACCTTTGCGATAACCTGCTTGTTCTTCTTGTCGTTTTTCATTTTCGTTTGCCCATTTAACTAATCTGCTATTTATTATTTTTGTAAAGACTTTACTACGTGTACACAGTAATGATATACCTCTGTAATTACTTGGCTGATGCGGGTTACCACTTTTGAAAATCGGACAGATAATAGCCTTGCACCATATATTTGGGTATTCTCCTGTTAGCAGTATTTTATTAAAAAGAAGTGTAAGTAATGGGGTAATGATGTCATTTGTACATTTTAACATTTCGTTTAGAATACCATCAATACCACCTGCTTTTCCATTAGGTAAATTAGAAATGCATAATCTCACTTCATCTTCAGTAAAGGAAGAATTTAAAATGTCAGGTTTGTTTTCAGTACATATATTACAAAATATATCATGTTCAGCAATAAAATTTGACACAAATTGCATCTCAGTTTCTTTAACATCTACTTTTCTCTTCAGTAGTTCATTAAAGTAATCATACCATTGTTCACCTGATATATCTGGTGATTTTTTGGGTTTCCGTGTTAAGCTTTTTATCAATGACCAAAACTCTTTTGGTTTTTCACTCGAGGTTTGTAATTTATTTCTCATTTCCAAACCATATGAACATTTTTTCTCTTTACACAGTTTTCTAAAATCATTTCTAGTTTCTTTATACTCTTCTAAGGATTCGTTGTTATTTGTGCGTCTATATTGTGTTAATTTTTTAAATTTTAAAAGTTTTAATTGATCACATTCACTATCCCACCATTGTGGTTGAGTTTTTAATTCTAGATTTCTCTTTAGATACCCGGGTTTCTTTAATAGAAAACTTCCTGCTGTGTGCAACATATTTGTTATTTTATTTAAAATCTGTTCACAGTTCTGCTCATGGTTTGAGGTAACAAGATCAGTGTATAATGACATAGGGTTATAACCGTCTTCATTTTCACCCTGTAATACATTTTTTCGATAGTTTTCAGAAGCTTCGCAGCTCCATTTAAAAGTCGGTGATTGCTCATATTCATATTTTATTTCGTCACTTTTTTCTTTAATTATCTGTTGAAATTTAAATTGGCATATCAGTGGAAAGTGATAAGAATCATCGATGTGTGAGACTTTAAAATCAATAACATTATCAAATAAATCTGTTGTCGCTAACATATATTCTACTGTACTTGTACCATTAGCTGTACAACATGTTTTTTCTCCACTTTTGTCCCCAGGAAATCTTCCATTTAGAAAGTGTGTTCCTGTTTCATGACACATATTTATCAGATCTTTACCGAACTTGTTTATAATAATGTCTTTTGAAAATCTAGGCAATGAGAAATTATCTGGTTCATAAATATTATTTCCTGTAAAGAACTGTGTTTTGTCATCTTTAATGTAATCAATCAAATTCCCAGTTCTGGCATTAAAATCTCCTGTCAACCACAGGGAGCTTCCTTCTTTTAAACTCAGTGCTTTTGCTATTTCTTCTCTTAACATCAAAATACCGTTAGGTTCATCATACATATTATAAAAGGTAGACTTTTCAGGAGGGATATATGTAAAGCCCATTATAATATGTTTCGGAAGGCTCACATTTTCTGCTTTCAGAAAAAGAAAAATAGCGATTTCTGATTTAAACATAAAGTTTATAAAAGTAGATAACCATTCTTTAATGTATACAATAATCCCGCCTGAATTTCGCCCTCGATTTGCTCGTTTTGCTGTGTATGTACTAAAAGCATTATATCCATCAAATAAATCCATATACTGTTCATAGTTATTTGCCCATGTTTCTTGAATACAAATTATATCATAATTCCGTAGCATTGTGAGCAAATGAGATTTTGATAAATGTCTTTTTAAACCATCAGCATTCCATGATATAATTTTAATGTACTTACATTCGGTCTTTGGTTGATTTATATCAAATTCACAGTTAATGTTATGGATACACGGTTTCGAAGTCTCGTTTATTTTCACATTATTAAGGTTTCACTTTGGCCATGGCCTACTTCCTATGCGGTCTTGTCCGTCGTTGCAGGTATGTTGTCATCAAATGAGTCTTTCACTTTTTTCACAGCGTCTGCTGCTTCATCGTACATGTAGATGTTCTTTTTATTGTCATTATTTACCACGATGAGTTTATTGAAGGATAAATACGATTTCAGTTTCAAGTTCCTCGCTGTACTCAGTATGTCTGACATCTTATTGCGAGCCATGCGTACACCCTCGCTGAAGTCTTCTCTGACAAACAGGCCTTTTGGCTTAATTTCTCTGGCTTTGTCCATTATGGTCACCTTGTCTTTAAAGAAAGACAATCGTATGATAATGTCTCTCGGTCCTTCACGTCTTTGTTTGATTTGCTTAGGTTTAGGCAGTCGATGGGCTCTTTCTATAGCTACTTCTTCTTGGATGTTTAACTCATCTTTAAAACACTTCAGTACTGCATCTTCACATTTCTGCCATGATTCCTGGTTCTGGTTTTCTGGAATACCCTGTATAATTAGGTTATTTCTCCGACTGTGACTGTCCAGATTATCCAGCTTCTGTTTTAATTGTCTATTTTCATTTTTTAACTCTGCCATGCCGTTCTCTATGGCTGCACATCTATTGTCTATTCGTTTAGTTTCTGTCTTTAGCTCGTTTAAACTAGTTATCACATTATCTATTTTGCCATTCATAGTTTTTAATTCGTTCATTACATCACCGAGACTGGGTTGGTCGTCATTCTTCATTGCTAGGTTTCCATCTGAAGCAGAGAGTTTTGTTTGGCGTGTGGTAGATCTAGTTTTACTGGTGTTGGACGACATGACAGATTCAAACTCTTGTGGCTCCGTCCCGGGCCCGGGGTTTGTTTCGATGTCACCTGATGTCAACAAGTTTATTTTCAACACACGTTGCCTATGGCGACAGCCAGAGAACGATGTTCGTTGATCGTCAACAATACACATCCGTTGAATAAAATACAAGTGACTGAGCCACACAGAGAGGCAACACCAACTAGAATAGATAAAGATACCTGTGTCTTTTCTGGTCGAAATAAGTCTATTCAGTTATAACCCGACTTTACATAATACTGACATGGGAATTACCGCTAGAAATGATAAAACAGTAAATACTGTCGTCATGAAAATGTATTCTGTGACATTCCTTTAGGAAAAAAATATATAATTTTAATAGTCTCGAATAATTTCATCAGGATAAGTGACGAAATCATAAATATTGATCTACAACTACTGTTATAGAGTGGTGACTTGTGAAAGCAGCTATAGATAGGGCACCCTCCAATACCACACACGTTTTGGAGCTTTAGCTGATGATTGGAGAGAACAAGTTTGGTGGTCAGAGTTTCCGCTAGGAATGTTTGAGTGAGTGGAGGGGCTCAAACAAATGAGGTGGGGGTCTGGGGGGGGGGGGGGGTCCTCTCTAAAAATAATAAAAATATATGTTTTAAATGTTATTGCTTACAACGGCCTACTATATCTGAAATTACAGCAAAATGTAGAATAAATTTTCATTTTATTTGCAAACAAGGGGAAATATCCTCCCTTTGGTGGTAAACGTGAGCGGTCTGAACACACCCCCCCCCATCCGGTGGCAACTCTGATGGTTTTACTTTGGAGAACTAAGAAAATTCAATATTTTATACATTTCATACCTTAATTGTACAATGACATATATTTTTTGGTGAAAGTTATAAATATGTGTATGAGGTACATGGGGAGAGTTGGGCCACTATGTGGGAGAGTTGTGCCATGCCGAGCTAATTTGTTTTATCCATGACTATAGTGATAAAGGTGTTCATAAATAAAGTGTTCCTATTTTTTTCTTGTGTTGTGTATATTTTTACGTATCTGTACCGACATTCTCTATGTGACCCAACTCTCCCAGGCATGGCCCAAGTCTCCCCGAACATGGCCCAAGTCTCCCCACTCCTTGGGAGAGTTGGGTCAGGAGAACATCTTTTTTAATCGCATTTTTGTCCTATGCAACACAATGCATGTAAAATAAAATAAAGTTCAGATTGTTTGGCATGCTCTGTACTTCGCAAAACCACAGGAAACAGTATAATATGACAAATGGGAAAAGCATAAGATGTCAAAATATAAAAAGTGGCCTAACTCTCCCAAGCCTCCCCTACGACTAAATTATTTCTTGCCATCGTCGTCATGGAAAAACCCCCCCTCCTTGATCACAATTCACAGCCATTTATTTACCCCAGTTCACGATCACAGGTATTTCAGTATTTTCGATCACAGTCACAGGTAATTATTAGCCATAATCATACTGCGATTTTCTTGAGTGCAATAAATGACAAGAAGATCATCTAGTCTATAGGGCATCATTTTTTATGAGTAAGAAAAACATTTTTTATAATGGATAATTCACAAAATTAGTTATCGGAATAAAATCATCTTTGATCACACTTCACATGGAGGCTATATTTTGCAATCAAATCACATATGATAGCCTATGTAATTGCCCAAATCACAGATTAGGCCTACGGCTAATTACAAGCCCCAATAACGAATCACGGTTAAAAAAGGCCCAAATGACAGATAACGGGATAGGTATTTCTCCCCTCATGGATCACTATAAAAGGGACTGCCGTGGAAATAAGTATTTTCGCCAGGATAATTTTCGGTGTTTTATTTCCTGGTGACCATGATTGGTGATCCATGATTTTATGTATTTATACTATTAATCATGTTTCCATGTCAATAGTTTGCTAAGTAAATTTAATCTAATCTAATCTAATTTTATCTAATCTAATCTAATCTAATCTAATCTAATCTAATCTAATCTAATCTAATCTAATCTAATCTAATCTGATCTAATCTAATCTAATCTAATCTAATCTAATCTAATCTAATCTAATTTAATCTAATCTAATCTAATCTAATCTAATCTAATCTAATCTAATCTAATTTAATCTAATCTGATCTAATCTAATCTAATCTAATCTAATCTAATCTAATCTAATCTAGCAAGAGACTAATAATAATATGTGCAATTACAATTTATAAAACATTTTTGTTTGAGAAGTTTCACTTGATCGTTTTGGGCGATCCCATTTTCGTCGTCCTTTATATCATTTTTTAAAAATTATATGTTATGTCTTAATTATATGTGCACATAATAAATCAGTATAAAAAATTATCTGCGTTAAACTCTGCTTGTATGTGCTTCCTTTCAGTGCAGAGATCTTGCTTTCGCTTGCTTTCGGCTTTCAGTGCTACCCCGTCAACTCCCAGTATAATTCTGAAGTGATTTAGCTCTAGTGCGACCTCTTCAGTTATTTCATTTTTTTCTCATATTATCGCAAACACTTCAATCACAAAAATATGCGATTGACTGCAATTGATAGAGAATGAACTGTCATTATAGATCAACTTACAGTTAGTCATATATTTCTTACAGTGATCAAAGCCTGTGACTTGTCCAATAAAAGCGAGGTAAAAACCTAACTGTCAACGGTGTAACTTTAACTTTAACTTAGTTTAAGAGTTATAACTTATATCCGGGACCGGGCGATAATGCACTGACTCAGACTGCTCAGTGACTGAGAATACAGATTATCATGGCTCGCTTCTTCAGGCCCATGGTCATGGAGGCTTGGAGTCGCTGTAGCCCTGCGGAACAGGTCACCACAGACAGCTGCGGAATTAGCTCGCAGCGGGTCGATAAGATTCTATTCTATTCATTATACTCGCAGTCAAATTAAAATTGATCAGCCAGGATCGCATGATTTTCGGCGATTTCTCCGTCAATTTTGAACCAATTTCCTTGAAATTTTGCAAAGGCCATTTTCTATTAAAATCCTAACAGCGGTAAAAAAAATCGCAAAATATTAATATTTCAAAAGTTAGACCGTTTATGATTTGGCATGTAATAAAATTCAAGAATTAGTTTAATGGGGTTATAGAGGGACGTCGTAATTTTAATTTACTAGGTCTACATGTCAAATCAAATGGTCTAGCTTTTGAAATACGCTATATAATTTTACGAAATTTTCAGGGCTGTTAGGATTTGAGTAGAACATGGCCTTTGCAAAATTTCAAGGAAATCGGTTTAGAATTGACAAGAGTAATCGCCGAAAATCATGCGATCCTGGTTAATTTGACGGCGATAATAGTCTAGATCGGCTTTCTTTACCTAAGCTAGAGTCCTAGGCATAGGCCCTACTCGGATTCACATTAACCGTGGTGAATGAATTTTGCCGATTTCTCAGTCAATTCTCAACCTATTTTCATGAAATTTTACACACACTTTTTTCCATTCATGTCGTAACTACCCTGAAAGTACCCATGAATACAATTAACAAGGCTATTCCGCCTGAGCTGCATAATCTTTGGCTTGGCTTGAATCGACCCATTGAGTATATCCTGGGTTTCAGCTGTATGCGAGTATAGTGAGTAGCGACAACGGATCAAGTCGCTGTCTCACTGTACACAGTAAGGCGTGCACTGGACAGAGCCGGGTTTTTCTCTATAGCTGGCATCAAGGCTATGCAGCTCGGGCTGAATAGACTCGTATTCAGGGCTACCCTGAAAGTATTAAATTTAAGAAGTTGGACCATTTAACATACATGTAGTAGTCTAAATAAATAAAAATGTCCCCCTCTATAAAGTTAACCCATTAGGTAGGTACGTCCAAAGACGTCATTTTGGTGTTTTTTTGTGTTTTTTCAGGATTTATGTGAATTTGTGATACAGTGCAATAAAAGACATATTTTTCTTTGTTTGTTTGTTCTTTTTGCTCACTATTACTGGTAGAAATGAAGCCATCATTGTAGAATTAAAAGAATTATTTGTTTTGAATGACACTTTTATCACCTGTGCTGGGGGTTCCCAACATTAGATTTCTCATAATTACGAAAAATGATGCCAGCTCTCGCCTTTAATTTCATGATAGCTGCAACAAATGCTTGAACAGGCAAGTGAAACAGCCATGCTGTGGCCCCTTCTGATAATTTTTTTACGCATGTGCCATTTTTTTTAATTTTTGTAAAAAAATGCAAAAAAATGAAAATAGACTATGTCCACTGCCCTATGAGGAAGTTCTGGAAGACATCATTAAGACCGTTTGGACAGAACAATGTGGGAATCTCAAAGAAATGAGATACCATAAACTGGGGCTATTTTGCCACCCCCGGGGCTATTTTGCCACCCCACTGAAAATTGATAAAATCCTCTGGTTTTTAATAAATACCATAAGTTAATGAAAATAACTATTATCATAGGATAGACTATATTGTAGGGAACATTTTTATGTCTATTCATAAATTTTTAAAAATATTTTGACACCACAAAAAAATATTTTCCCGAAGTGTTATTTTTTACGCGATATGAAAATGGACTTGGCCACTAGGCTCACTGACCCCTAAAAACTATATAAATATTTACATACCAGGTTTGAGGCACTCGTTTTAAAAATTAAAGGAAATTCATGAAAAATATTGACTTTCACTTAATATTTCATGTTTATGTCTATATGGTACATTTACCTTATTTAGGTTATATATTAAATGGATTGATAAAAATGCCTACTGACTGTTCAGTTGATTTGATTTTCATTCGATTAGTTCCTCAAATATATTATTTTGAATACAAAAATCTATATATGGCAAAATATTTGTATTTGGTGTCTGACTTTAATTCTCTTTATATGATAAAAATTGACTACACGGCAAAATAGCCCCGGTTGCCGTGGTTATTTTGCCACCATACATTTTTATTTATAAATCCTATTAATAAGCCTAAATACAAACTATGCTGAGTATGCAAATACACGATCACACAAATACACAATCACCCTCATTTATGACACTTTATATTCCCACTTCAAAAAGTAGCTTGAATACAGCAATAAAAAAATTGTAAATAGGGTGCAAAATAGCCCCGGTTTATGGTACCTGGGGAAGGCTGCACTAGTTTACCCAGGGTAAAACCTGGGTGAAGTTTTGTTTGCCTACCCTGCACTTTCTCATGGGGCGCACCGAGGGTAAAAATAGAAGTTTCATAGCTATAAGGATGAGAATCCATCAAAATTTATGTTCTTCGTTGACTCCCTCGTGGACTTGAAAAAAAAATGGAGGCCGGAGGCTATGCCCAAATTTCTGATTGTTATGTGCATATGTGGTATATTGGCTACTGTTACTGTATTGTGGGGCACTCGTTGGGTGCCCTGATCTATCTAAAACTAAAACTCAGCGGCAGCACCTCAGTAGTTTTCTTCAGCTGCTTTTAAAAGTTCATAATCTCTGAGGTCAGAATAAGAAGGTGGCCGATCGCCGCCTTCAGCGATTATGTTTGTTTGTTTGTTTGTTTGTTTGGGTTAGCTAGCCCAGAAGTCCCAAAAAATGCGTAATCCCACTAATCAAATTGGAATGGCCTAACATTGAAATACACAGTGCCCTAAGTGAACAGGGAACTGCAAATAATTCTTTAGGCCTAGACCTACATTGACATGCACAGTGCTCTCAAGGAACTGCTAACAATTCATTACATTGAAATGTATAGTGTTTCATGGAACTACAAATGATAAATTACATTGAAATGAACAGTGCCCTCAGGGAAGGACTAAGAATTAATTACATTGAAATGTACAGTGGCCTCAGGCAACTGTCAATAATTATTTACATTAAAATGCACAGTGCCTTCAGGGAACTGATAACAATTCATCACATTGAATGCATATAGTGCCCTCAGGGAGCTACAAATAATTAATTTCATTGAAATGCACAGTGCCCTCAGGAAACTATCAACAATTATTTCATTACATTGGGGAACTGCTAAGAACGCCTTACATTGAAATACACAGTGCCCCAGGGAACTGATAGCAATTCATCACATTGAATGCATATAGTGCCCTCAGGGGACTACAAATAATTAATTTCACTGAAATGCACAGTGCCCTCAGGAAACTACCAACAATTATTTTATTACATTGGGGAGCTGCTAACAACGCCTTACATTGAAATACACAGTGCCCCCTGGGAACTGCCAATCATCATTTACATTGAAATGCACAGTGCCCTCAGGGAACTACCAACTATTCATTACATTTAAATACATTGCCATCAGAGAACTACAAACAATGCCTCACATTGAAATACACAGTGCCCTCAAGGAACTACCAATAATTCATTACATTGAAAACAATGCCCTCAGGGAAGTACAAACAATTCCCTGCATTGAAAGGCGCAGTGCCCTTGGGGAACTACCAACAATGTATGTCATTGAAAAGCACAGCTCCCTCAGGGAACTGTTAATACTCACATGTGCTCACATTCAAATGCGGAGTGGCCTCAGGGCACTGCTAACAACATGAACAATTCATCACATTTAAATGCACAGTGCCCCCAGGGAACTGCAATAGCAATTCATTACATTGAATTACACAGTGCCCTCGGGGAACTGCTAATAATTCCTTACATTGAAATGCACAGTGCCCTCAGGGAACTACCAACAATTCATTACATTGATATATACAGTGCCCTCAGGGAAATACAAACAATGCCTTACATTGAAATACACAGTGCCCTAAAGGAACTACCAATTACGCTTACATTACTTACTTACATTCAAATGCGGAGTGGCCTCAGTTGAGTGGCCTCAGGGAACTGCTAACTATTCATTACATTTAAATGCACAGTGCCCCCAGGGAACTGCAATAGCAATTCATTACATTGAAATACACAGTGCCCTAAAGGAACTACCAATTACACTTACCTTACTTACTTACATTCAAATGCGGAGTGGCCTTAGTTGAGTGGCCTCAGGGAACTGCTAACAATTCATTACATTTAAATGCACAGTGCCCCCAGGGAACTGCAATAGCAATTCATTACATTGAAATACACAGTGCCCTCGGGGAACTGCTAATAATTCCTTACATTGAAATGCAGCAGGTACCGTATATGGCGGCGTATAGTACGCTACTTTTTTTCTTTTTTGAGCCTGTTATTGGCCTGGTGCGTACTATCCACCGATGCGTACAATATATTGATTTTGCTGAGATTTTTGATAAATAGGCAGTCTCACGTCTCCCGAGTGAACTGCGATCTCCTAACTCCTTGTATTATCGCCCAAAAATGGCAAATTACTTCAGCAGCTATAATGAAACAATTTGTTTCTAAAACACTTAAGATGTCTAGTGAAATAACAACCTAGCATTTATTTGTCTTTTAAATATCCGATAAAATCATTTATTAATGTTATTTAAATAATAATATACTCCTCAGACATCGCTAGGCCTACTTCATCATCATGATCATGTGTATTGCTTTGATTGTGTGACCACTGTGAAGCTTCTATTCCATTCACCAGATGTCGCTGTCGGCGGCGACGTGACGTGCCTGTCTGATACACTGTATACGGCTTGATTATTAGCAGATTTTTTTATTATAGGCCTACATATTTTACTGCAATATATATTCAAGTCAATGGTATTCTAAAATACAGACGAAATGTATCCTGGTAGAAGTTTAAATAATATTAGAACGCTAATACCGATAGGTTTCACGGCAAAAAAAATAATATAATAATAAATAATAATGAAATTTATATTTATTATAAATACGTATTTATGAGAAATACTCACCTCGGCAACATATATTAAATTATGGGTAACTACCTAGTTATCTCGGTAAACGCAAGGAGATTTTCACTGCAAAATCGTGTCTTTTTGACCACCCACCAGGTGGGGTATCCCACACCATTGATACCCCGACAGGTGGCCATAGTGAGGCTATATCGCCACTTCTGCCTAAGTACCGATGGAGCAAGACACCCGCGGGGATGGTCGGGTAGGGTCTACCATAATATATGTTGCCGAGGTGAGTATTTCTCATAAATACGTTTTTATAATAAATATAAATTTCATATTTATATCCCAATACTCCACCTCGGCAACATATATTAAATTATGGGTAGATTCCCAACTGTCCGGAGGAGGGACGTGACTTGATCCTCCTAAAAGCAACCCAAAGTAATACAGGTCGAAATTACTAAACTAGCTAACGCCTGTATTATCATACAAAGGAAATCAAAAATCCACCTCATGGGGGGTGGGTTTAACAAAGTTAAAGCAGAGGCAATAAGCCTCTGACAGGGTTCGATTTCCTCGGGTGGGTGGGGGGAGTACAAAAGTACAATACTATAGCTGAAAACAACTACCCCCATAACGCAAAGTTGATGTCAAAAAGGACATATCTCTAAACATCTTACCATAACTAATAACATTATCATTTATTCATTGACATATAGAACAAAATAACTCACGTTCCAGCTGGTGTTCATTCTTCCTGTTACCTACTGTCGTAGAGGATACATTCTTTAAATTTTTTCGATAAAGAGAAATTTGTTGTATATACTTGAAAACATAACATAAAATAAACTGAAACAAAAAGCAGAATAGTTTTAAATGTTTACTATGTTACGTGCCGCTACTAACGGACCCAGTGTGGAGAGTCCGTCAGCACCGTGGGCAATAACCTTCAAATAAAAGGATATAAAAGTCGACTTAGACTTCCACTGTGCTGACTCTAGTATATCCACCATGGCCACGTTACCCAACTGAGCCGAAGATGCACTTAGAGCTCTGGTATCGTGTCCCTTAATGACTGAGGGTAAGTCCTTAAGACCTGCTGCTAAATAAGCCTCCTTAACCGTCTTAGACAGCCAATTAGAAATTGTACTCATATTAATAACCTTATCATAACCCTCTTTAAAGGAAATGAAAACAATATCACTATTAATAGGGAGCAAATGTTGAGTCCTGCGTAAATACGAGTTTAACATTCTAACCGGGCAAAGGCGGCGATCGGCATGATCAGGAGTCAGAACAGTAGTTAACGCTGGTATTCTTATTGGTTTAAAAAAATCATTAGACCTATGTAACTGAGTTTTCGCTAAAAAACCCACTTTGGTTTTCAACTGGATCCACTCTCCTTGAGGATGGCGTAAAATGGAGGACCTGGAGAGAGCATGTAATTCGCTTCGTCTCAGTCCGGTCGCCAAAGCCGTTAAAAATACAGTTTTGAGAGTGAGAAACTTTAAGGAAACATCTTCACAAGGCTCAAACGGAGCTGAAACAAGAGCCTGTAATACAATGCACAAATCCCACGAAGGAACAGTCCTGCGTCGTGTAGGTTTGGCGTGGTACATACCCTCAATCAATTGATTTAAAACTTGATGGTGACCCACCTCCAACCCTGTATGCCTCTGAATAACATGAGCGATAGAGGAGCGGTAAACCTCTACGGACTTAGGAAGAATACCTCTCACCTTAAAAAGGTATACTAAGAAGTCTGCAATCTGAGGAATAGTCGGATTAACAGAATTAATGTTATGATCAACACACCAAGCAGCAAAAACCCTCCATCTTGACTCGTATTGCTTGATGGTTGATTCCTTCAAAGAAGACTGGATGAAATCACAGGCTTCTTGAGAGTATCCATCCCTCAGGTCGGCTTGCTTAATAAGGGCCAGACGTGAAGGTTGAACACCCACAGGTTCTTGTGAAAAATCTGCGACTGAGGTAGCCGGAGTAATTTTGGATGTAGAGGTAACGCCCATGGTGGATAGTACAGGAGATTCTGCACCTCTGCAAACCAAGACTGTTTGGGCCAAAATGGAGCCACCAGCAGTATTCTGCAGTTGTGTGTGGCCACTTTGGTTACTACTTGCCTCAGCAGATTGGTGGGAGGGAATGCGTAGGCATCCAGACCTTCCCAAGACATGTTTAAAGCGTCTACCTTCTATGCCAATTGGTGGTGGAAAGGAGACACGAAGGTAGTCAGCTTAAAGTTCAGGTGTGTCGCGAATAAGTCGACCATGGGGCGATGGAATTTCTCCCATATGAGACGAGCGACTTCTGGTAACAGAGACCACTCTGTCGAGGTCTGGGTGTTCCCTATCCTCGACAGGTGATCTGCCACTGTGTTGAGTACACCCGCAATGTGTTGGCATCGTATCCTTACATTGTGAGCAAAAAGGAGCTGATGGAGCTGTTCCGCCACTCGAGAGGTATTGATGGATTTCGTCCCCCCCTGGTGGTTGACATAAGCTACCACTGTCGAGTTGTCGGAAAAAATCATGACATCCTTGTCCCTGATCTGTTCCAGGAATGACTGGCACGAGTGGAGTACTGCCATCATTTCGAGGACATTTATGTGTCTCTTTTCCCCTGGTGGCCAGGCGCCGTGCACCGAACGCATGTTCATGCATGCACCCCAGCCCAGATTGGACGCATCGGTGTAAATGTCTACTGTCTTTGTGAAAGCTCGTAGAGACACCCCTGCTCTGAGGTTGGTCTCTTGGGACCACCAGTTCAGAATGACCCTCGTATCCCCTCTCATGAATATCTTGAAATACTGAGGAAGATACTCGGGATTCCACTGGTAAGCTAAGTCCCTCTGGACAGGTCTGAGCATAGTCGCGCCTAGTGGAACAATTTTTGTCAACGACACTAGGTGACCTATCAATCTCTGCCAGTTCAATGCTGTTTGTAATGGAAACATCAGAAAAAGATGTATCCACTGCAAGCAACGTGCTATCCTGTCCTTGGAAGGGAAAACCTTGAACTGAATGAGATCCAGGACTATCCCCAAGAAAACCTTTACCTGTTCTGGGGTTAAGTCGGACTTCTTGTAATTGACTTTGAACCCTAGAGCCTCCAGCCACCGTAGTAGCCACATGGTGATGATTAATGACCTGTCCCGGTCTGGTGCACGTAGGAGCCAGTCGTCAATATACTGGTGAACGCGGACTCCTAGACGATGCGCGAAAGATGCTACTGACTTCACCAGTCTCGTGAAAACGTACAGAGCTGTCGACAGCCCGAAAGGTAGAGCCGTGAACTGGTAGACCTGACCTTCCACCACAAATCGAAGATATTTCTTGAACTTGGGGTGAATCGGTACATGAAAATAAGCATCGGTCAGGTCTAACGAGGTCAACCACTCCCCCTGTCGAACTGCCTCCATAATGTGCACCGCTGTCTCCATCTTGAACGATGGAATCAGAAGCATCTTGTTTAGACAGGACAAGTCTATGACCGGCCTCCAGGTACCTCCCTTCTTTGGAACTAGAAAAAGACGGTTGTAGAAACCAGGACTGTCGGGTCGACGGACTGTTTCTACAACCTTCTTCTCTATCATATCCTTCACCAAGCTCACCAGCACCTTCTGTTTGTCGGGATCTCGGTAACAAGACAGAATAGTGGGTGTCTTCGACAGAAGAGGTTGAGTGATAAATTGAAGAGTCAGGCCCCTGGAGATCAGATTTATGGTCCAAGGGTCGGCCTGAATAGCCTGCCATGTTGACAGGCAATTCCTCAGCCTCATTCCCACCGGCAACTGATCCAGAAAAAGTGGAGGATCGGGTGCCGGTGGGAGGTCTCCTCGGGATGGAAGAACGTCATTGCTTTCCAGGGGCAGTAAACTTTCTGCCCCTGGAATTACCTCTACCTCTAACTCTTCCTCCTCTTGCTCTAGGAGCTCTTCCTCGAAAGGAGCCCCGAAAGGAAGAGGAAGAGAAGGGGTAGGAGTAGTAAAGCGACTCCTAGAGCCCGTTGAAGGTGTTCGTGAAAAAGAATGGGTGCTAGGCGTGGAAGTACCGAACCTGATGGAACGTTCGGTTGAATCCTGCACTTCCTTCACTATACTGTCTTCAAACATACTTGAGGAAAGTAGAGTGGAGGATCTAAGAGAATTCACTGAGGCTTTAGACACTCTCTTATTTACCTTGTCCAACACAGAATCTCGCCTAAACAATTCCATATTGGCAAGGATTCTGGTTTGTGCCGTTACCGAACGGCCAAAATCTTTCTTCGCTTCACGGATTAATACTTCCGTTGTTTCAAACAAATCCGTGAAGCGGTCAGGTAAACTCGAAAAATCAAGCATAGAAAACATTTCTTTGAGTATTAATTCCCTGGTGGCTGTTAATAGTAACGCGTTATTAGTCAATGCCACCGAAGTTCTCATATCATTAGAAAAATCTGTCATCGATTTGAAATCAATATTCGGACTGAATTTAGACTGTGACGAGACAATACCCTCTACAGAGGCTTGTAGCTTCTGAGCTGTTAACGGGAAAGAATGGTCTTTAAAAGCCACCTTTTCGCTCTTAAGATGTCTCTTAAAAATTTTTCCTTTCTCCATTGGCATACCTGAAGGGTTAGACCCTTTAAGGTCATTGTCGAGATCCTTCCAAATTGAGGCTAGCCAAGGAGACAAGGGTAAAGCTTTGTTTTCCGTGTTCTCTCCATCAGAGCCTAAACACGCAGAAGGCTTCTTGCTGGGCTTAATCGCCGTCGAAGTTAAAGGTAAATTAAGAGAATCTGAGACCCCTTGTATAATATCTGCAAAAGGGATCTCAGAGTCATCATGAGAATCTTTCACTTGCTCATCAGAATTCTCAGAAGGAGAGAAGTCAACTCGCTTTCTCTTGCGAGAATGTTGGGCGGAAAAATCCAGTGATTTCGACCTACGGCCCAAATCTCTGGACTCCTCATCCCAACGAAACGAATTGATCCTCTCCCTATCAGAACCGATGGTAAAGGGGTTGACAACGGTATCCAGCTCAGACTCAGAAGTCACAAGGTCATCTGGTGACCCGTCGTACCCCAAAGGTCTAGTATGTTCGTGTACGGTAGAATCCTTATACAACTGCCGGTCCCAATCGTCAATAACTGACTGGCGATTGACGGTCGCCGGTCGTCGGTTGCCGCTGGTCGGTACGCGATAGTCGTAATGCGATTCTCGGTAGCCGGTTTCAGGATGTCGGTAGCCGGTTCCTGGTTCTATGAAATCAGAAGCCAGTCTCCGGGCTCCCGATAGCCCCGTCCCCGGTTCACCGTTGCCGGTGCCGGTCTCCGGTCTACGGTCCGGCCTCTGCCGGCTGCTAAAAATAGCACCGCTCTCTGCTCGTACAAACGGGCTGTTTAAACGTACAGGGCTGTTGTCATTCTGTGCAATGGCCTCCCGCTGAACATAGACCTTAGACTGATCAAGCGATTTCTGGGGTAGTGCCACATTTAGAGCTGCAGAATTCATAGTATTACAATTTGCCTGTAAAAGAGTAAAAATATTATTCAACAAAACAGATTGATCCGCAGCAACAGGAGAAGTAGGTGTTAAATTCACTAGGCTACTACTGGCCTGCTCTTCTCGTTGTAGCTGACAGGGAACAGACTCCACTGGTGTGGACAGACCCTTGTCGTGCACGGGCGACGTGTCAGAGACAGAGTCCTGTTGACACGCTACACTGTCTTGCAAGGCCATCGATTCAGATTTTCGAATCTGCTTCTCTTTCGCGCGTCTGGTTGCCAGAGCGCTTTTACGTTTCTCTACAGAATCCCAGTCTGTACTCGTATTCTCCGTGCAATAGGAACATGGTTCAATACGAGTGCAGTTTCTATGTAAGAAACACGCGTCATGGGGGTCTGTTCTTGATACAGGTACCCCGCATGAAGCTTCTATGCAAAATTTCTTAATTATCGGGCCCGTCTTGCTCATGGCCATGGTGGATACAAAGAGTGCAAAAAGGATTAAACAAAAAATTGTGAAAAAATAATAAACTCGAATGTATCCTCTTTTCAGCATGTAAGCGTATATATATATATATCGCATGTGCGAGTGTGGTCGAAACCAATCAATCTATAATCACACAAAAGCACGACAGTGAAAAGAGAGCCTGAGTTAACCAGTATAAACTCACTAAAAGTACGCTTGAATATCAATTACATATCTCAAGATTCCGCTGTTCCCTCCGCAACTGTTAAGCGACTGTTAGACAACGTTGGCGACGATCGCTGTGAGACCGTTGCCGTCAATAAGAAACAACGCAAGTCATCGTGACTGAACGATGATAGGGAGAAAAAAGGCAAATTGCCAAGTCATCTCAAGAGATATATTTCATAATCAAACAATACCGTTTTAAAAACGTTAAATATATAAAGACACGTTAAGGATCCTTTAGAAAGGTATTCGTAATTATAATAATTAACGAAAAGGTTTCATCTCCATAAAAAACTCTTACCTTCCTCAGGATCTCTTAACAGAGAAAAAACACCTCTGTCTACATTGAAGCGCAAGGCAGAAGTGGCGATATAGCCTCACTATGGCCACCTGTCGGGGTATCAATGGTGTGGGATACCCCACCTGGTGGGTGGTCAAAAAGACACGATTTTGCAGTGAAAATCTCCTTGCGTTTACCGAGATAACTAGGTAGTTACCCATAATTTAATATATGTTGCCGAGGTGGAGTATTGGGATATAAATATAATTATGCTCTTGATATAATTGCCACATTCCTAAATCCATACATAACATGATAGACATTTAAAATTGTATGCTTGTAATAAATCACCTTGACAGTGCTGTCACCAATACATACATGTGCCATTTCATTATTGTTACTCTAAATAATAACTTGTATGTTGTTATACAAAAATATTTTTTTATTTGTTTTATCTTAATATAAATTAGCTAGATTATATCGCCGTTTCGGCCGTCATAAAAGGTACGCATCCCATTGAAGACTGGACTGTAAGCCTATTCACCAGATGGCGCTTTTCCTGTCATTTACCTGACTATAACTGCTTTCACCAGGTGGCGCTAATATGTTATATCGTGATCATTTGTGGTCAAATCAACACTAAAACAAAAATAAATATAATACTCAGATAGTTCTTCCTAATTTTATATTTTTATGGTGTTTATAATATTTCTTTTCATCAATTCCTTTCATTTATTTTATATAATCTTTATTAGCGAATCAATTATATCCTTATGTCACCAGCTGAGTTGAACCACATTCTGAATGCCTTGAGTAATAAAGACATACCACACACACACCCCAGACAGACTGTGTAGATACTCACCACCCTGGTGCATACTATCCACCGGTGCGTACTATCTGTGTTTTTTGGTACAATTATTGGTACCTGCGTACTATACACAGGTGCGTACTATACCCCGCGAAATACGGTAATTCTACTGAGGGCACTGTGCATTTCTATGTAACAATTTTTTATCGTTTACCAGAAGGCGCTATATTTCAATGTAATGAATTCTTAACAGTTCTCTGAGGGCACTGTGTATTTCAATGTACCAGTAATTAATTATTTATCGTTCCCTGAGGGCACTGTGTATTTCAATGTAATTAATTATTTGTACTTCCCTGAGGGCACTATGCATTTCAATGTAATGAATTGTTAGCAATTCCCTGAGGGCACTGTGCGTTTCAATGTATTGAATGGTTTGTAGTTCCCTGAGGGCACTGTGTTTTTACAATGTAGTGAATTGTTTACAGTTCCCTGGGGGCTGGCACTGTGTATTTCAATGTAATAAATTGTTTGTAGTTCCCTGGGGGCACTGTATTTCAATGTAATTAATTGTGTGTAGTTCCCTGAGGCCACTGTGTATTTCAATGTAGTGAATTGTTTGTAGTTCTCTGGGGGCACTGTGTATTTCAATGTACCCGGTAATTAATTGTGTGTAGCTCCCTGAGGCACTGTGTATGTCAATGTAATGAATTGCTTGTATATATAGTTCCCTGAGGGCACTGTGTATTTCGAAACATGTAATTAATGTTGTATAGTTCCCTGAGGGCACTGTGTATTTCAATGTACCCGATAATTAATTGTGTGTAGTTCCCTGAGGGACTGTGTATGTCAATGTAATAAATTGTTCGTATATATAGTTCCCTGAGGGCACTGTGTATTTCGAAACATGTAATTAATTTTGTATAGTTCTCTGGGGGCACTGTGTATTTCAATGTACCGGGTAAACAATTGTGTGTAGTTTCCTGAGGCACTGTGTATGTCAATGTAATGAGCTGTTCATATATATAGTTCCCTGAGGGCACTGTGTATTTCGAAACATGTAATTAATGTTGTATAGTTCCCTGGGGGCACTGTGTATTTCAATGTACCCGGTAATTAATTGTGTGTAGTTCCCTGAGGCACTGTGTATGTCAACGTAATGAATTGTTTGTATATATAGTTCCCTGAGGGCACTGTGTATTTCGAGACATGTAATTAATGTTGTATAGTTCCCTGAGGGCACTGAGTATTATATTGTCAGTGAATTGTTTGTAGTTACCTGAGGACACTGTGTATTTCGATGTAATTAAGTGTGTGTAGTTCCCTAAACTCACTGTGTATTTCAATGTAAGTGAATTGTTTCTAGTCCCCTGAGGGCACTGTGCATTTCAATACATGTGTTGATTTGTTTATAGTTCTCTGAGGGCACTGTGCATTTCAATGTTGAAAAAAGTAGAAGATGGATAACTCTTCCCACTAGCCTACCTATGATTAATAACCTTACATTTTATTGACATTGTCAAATAATAAGTTAGCAGGTCGTATGTGTGCTCTTGTTGTGTAAATACACTCTACACTGATAATGTCACATGTTTCTATCAGAGCTTTTTGGCGTAGACCTAACATGTCAGTGATGTGGTCCAGTACCTCAGCTGTGCCCTGTGGGCACTAACCGGTGCCTCTTTATGCCTCCTGTACTGAGATAGGTCTAACGTTGCTGTATTACACTTTACAGTTTCTCACACTCTGAGTCTCTGTCGCTGTGTAGTGAGTTCTTGTGCCTGTGGAGTGTGGTTTTCTTTAATATTTATCTTTAGGCAGTGTCTAATCATGCATACGTGATTGTTTAAAATGTAACTCAGACTTTGCCTTTGTGCAGCCTCGTTTACGAAATGACAGAATCGGATTGACTGCAATTATACTTATAACACTGTCACTGGCATACGGATAGCCACTTCGTAAAATTGTAGAGAGCATCTATCCGTAAGTGACTAACTGTAAATATTTGCCATTAATCATACATATTACATACAAATATTACATGTATACGCCAAATCACATACAGTTAGCCACTGCCTTATCAGTTGACTATCTCCGGTGCTAGTAGATCTATTATATAGACTATAGACTAGGCCTAGTCTAGTCATTGAAGTTGGGAATCCCACATTTTGGACAATGACTGCGTATGAGGTGTACTGAAGTCCTGCACGGCTTGGTGGCCAGTAATCATATTATATTATAATATTATAGAGTGATGGGTAAATAGAGGGGATTTTCATTATGGGCGGGTTAACAGTATTAACACCTAGCCTGGCTATGCCTTAGCCTAGGACAGAACTGACCAGTAACGCATGTTTTTCGTTGATTTCCCCATCAATTATCAGCCAATTTTCATGAAATTTGGTAAAAAAAAGCAAGTATTCACTTATTTCGACTTCCTTTTTTATTGCATTTAAGTAGAAAATAGATTTATGGAGGTTTACCAGTTTATATTTTAATCTGTTGACTACAAGATTATTATGCTACTGCACTGTTTCTGAAACGAGATTATTCTATGACGTCATAGTTATCTCATGCAATCAGACTCCGAGATCTCCAGGGCTCGTATCTGAATGGTCTCCCTAAATCGCGAACTCCGAGGCTCGTCACAAACAGGTTAAGAGATGCATGTCATATTTGGCAGAAAATGGCAAAAATCAAAGATGGTACCAAAGATCTTTTGAGCAATATAGATTTTTAACTAATAATCCCATAATCAACTGTGATATTTCATTTCTGACAAATTTTGGGGCGTCTAGACCTCAAAGTACAATTAAATACTTCTTTGACCTTCATGCGATGCTTAAAGGTCAGTATAGCGGTTACCTTTTTTTTTAGGTGTATAACCCGCTATTTTTTACTCCTTTGAAGGTGCGAGGTATATAACGATGGCCACTACACACATACCCCACTATCACAGTTAGCCGCCACGCGATAATCAGAACATTGCATCAATAAGGTGTGACATTTTACTGCCAACGGCCGCTGTTAACCTGCAAATAATTTTTACCCTCATTTTAGACGGTTCTTATGTCAGCACAACAATGAAAATAATGGTCTTTGTATTTAGAAACATTGGAAGCCCTGCACTGGAATAATAGAAACGAGTCGCCAAAATAAGAATATACATAAATATGAATTACATTTCCCATAATAGACTGAGCTTCAAACGTTCAGGCCCCATAATCTCTTCAGATGAGGTCTATGATGTCACCAGCATGCCGCATTACGGCCAGTGTTTATGGGCCATTCACCGAAGGTGTTGTATAGTCCAGTGTGGGTATATATGTGTATCGGCGACCCAGCAAACATGGGCTGTTGATCCAATGATGTTTTGATGTTGGGCCAACGTCGAAGCAATGGGCGGTTCAACGTCTCGTGTTTACTAGGGATGGCATTGTATACAACGGCGGGAGGACTAAGTACAATACACCGTGTGACACACAAGGGTTGACTGAGAGGTACCTGTACAGGCTCTGTAATATAGGCTAACGCGTAGATCTTTTATCTTGCCAGCTACAAACGGCCGTTAATAGACCTCAACACATTTTTACTAATGTATTATAATTATAATATACAATGTCAGCATAAGTAATACGTATTTAAAACATATCAGATTTTACATTGCTATATGACTATAGCCCTCGGACACAAAATGTTCGTCACAACTGTAGTGTTGTGAGTGAATCACAGATCCGCGGCCCGGGGTATACACCGGTGCCAGGTATCTATTGTCAAAGCAGCAATTGCTGGTTAATTGTGACCCATCTGCACATGTCGGCTCTCTACAATTTGAGAAAATGAGCAATATGCATAAATTGGGCTAATGTTGGCGAATTTTGTTTTTTGTCATTTTAAGGCCAGAAATGGGTTCTACACCCCAATATTAGTCAATAATGACATATCACATGATTGTGTTTGTCAGATATTTTCCTAATTTGTTTTCAAAATGGCCGCTGGCGGCCATCTTGGATTTTACACATTTTTAAAAAACGCTCAAAGTTAACCAAAGTCAACCCGGCAGATTCTGAAAGTAGACATCCTGAGCTATAAAAATCTATCGATAAAAATTATATATACGAAATTTCCAGGTTTGGCCAAAAAATCCTGTCCGGCCATAAGGACTTATTTTTTATGCTATGAAGTGCTTACAATCAAATTTTTGCCATGAATTTAAAGCCATTTTTCTCCATTTTCATTTTTTGAAAAATTGACCCATTGGCGTCACTAAAATGATCATAACTCAGCTCCAGATCAACATAATTTCATGTTTTTGGTTTCATATTAAAGCTCCAGCTCTGTGCTATCCAATGGTACCATTAAATCCATATTTGTTTTTCCTGACATGCGACTCATTATGTACAGATGGGTCACAATTTAGCCTTCTGCACTGGGCTATACTCCGGAGCTGGCAATACACCAGAAAATACGGTATAGTGAAATATTTTTTTTAGTAGTGGTCCAATAGTCACATGTGATATGTCCCTTCTGGCGAACTGTGTGGCACAGAATCTATTTTTTTATCAATAATGTCATTCTAGACTTCAGTGATCTTAAAATTCTATGACCTTCATCTTCCATATGAAGTGCAGAAATGAGTACCAGCGGACTTAGGGAAAATACAACTTATTCATATTAGTGATCCAATACTGACATGTTATGTATAGTTCAGTATTAGTACTTTAATTTGTATTCTTTCTGTAGGTTATGGCACGTAATGAGAAATTCACAGGATATCCAAGCAGTGGGATCAAAGTTCACATTTGTCATGATCATCATGCAGCAGAAGAAGACCAGTATGTTTTGTTTGACAAAGAAGATTTTTCAGGTGGCTTTATTACAGCTGAAGATGTCTGCATTAAGGTTGCAAAAAAATTAAACATTGGTCCTATTGGACTTCCTATGTTTGCTCTGCGTCTGAAAAGTAGAAATGGCTGGTTTGCACCCACCTACAAAATAGAATATAGAAGTGATAAACTTAGTGAATTACAATTTAGTTTGCGTTTTCTTCCACCAGTGGGAGAAAAAGCTGAAGGTTTACTTCGTTTGACGTCTATGAAGTATGAAAATGTTTTGAACTATTTATACTTGCAATGTCGTGAGGACTTCTTAGAGAATCGCATTGAAGCTATGAAACAAGAAAGACAGTTAGGCTTTTGTGTGGTGGATATGGTAAGGTTTATCAAAGAAAACAATGTGTCACCACCCGCTGTAAAAAAGCTGGATCCATCACACTTTCTTCCTAGCAGCGTCACTAAAAATTTAGGGTTATTAAAAAAATGGCGTCTTACAACAAACATGAAGAACAGTGTGCAGCAAGAATTAGCTGATACAACCAATGACGAAGTTCAATCAATGAAATTGAGATTTATTGTTGGAATTAAGAAAGAAAATGCTCACTTTAGTAGAGAAGAGTTTCTAGCTACAGAAGGAGCTGTTTCGATCACGGCTATTGTTGATCCTTATTGCAGCCGCTTTCCTGGTCTATCCTTTTTGAGACATGGACGTGTGAGTTTTACCTTTCTAGAATAAATATATCATATCAAAAGTTTGTGTATGTCTTTCTGTTTGTCCTAAGACATACACTTGACATTATATATAGTTGGCTTAGTCAAGCACAACTTTATTTTGATATCTAGCAATTAAATTGTTTAGATAATTTGGCTTTGTGAGTGGTAGTTGATAGAAAGTGAATGCGTGTAAATAATTTATTTCAATGACAAAAAAGACAAGAAATCTGCGCAACGTCAGTTATTTAAATTGTATTTTTTTTTTTGTAATATATGCTATGTTTTCAGAAGTGATGACTAAATAAATGTTATTGATGTTACCTACATCACATAACTATAATTAAATTGAGAAATGTAATTTTGGTAAAAGCAGTGATCAACATGGTCAAGGTTGACATTACTTTTGAAAAGCAGTGTTACATGACATTTATTTGTTTGCAGGATGAGAGTTTTGCTGCAATTGAAGAACTCTATGGAATCAACATTCAGCGTGATGAAAGATCTGTTAGAGTGATGGTTTCCCGCAAGACAGGCAAGCCAGTGGTATCTTCTTTTTAATATATGCCTTCTATATGGCACAGAGATTTAGTTTAAAGTGACACAATCAGGCTAAAAGCATTGAAAAATCAGTATTTTTATTTTGGCTTCTTAAAATGACCAATGATGTAAACATGTCCATAACTAGAACAGCAAAGTTTTTTTATTTTTTTTGTTGCGAATTTACCAGTTAAGCGAGATATACAGACAAAATTTCTGTATTTCTTATTTTGGACATGCATGTCCGAAATAAGAAATTGGGAATTTTTTATGATTTTAGCCTGACTGTGTCACCTTATTTAAAATCACTGTGAATTGCTACTGCTATTCTATTCTGAATTACAAGGTTTGATTAGATATTTCTATTCATTAAAATCATATGTGATTTTGAGTTTTGAATGAAAAGGAATAAATTCTTTTAAAAATAGTCAGTTGGCCAGGAATCCGAAAAGAGCTTATTTAAGGTTTTCGTGTAGACTTTTCTGTGCATACCTAAAACCTTGTTAGATGTATTCTCAGTCCTCTTATAATGAAACCCCGACCGGTTGTCGGCTTTTCATGTGTGTGCACAAGAGCTACAGAATATTTTCAAAATGGCCGCCAAATTTACCCTTAAATTGTCAATTTTACCAGTCAATCAACATTATTATGAATAAAAAACATTCAATTAAAAATCAAAAACAATCCGGATGTACTATAGCTTTACTCTAATATACTGTAGGACAATATTATTTTATCTAGAGCTACAGAGTATTTTCGAAATGGCCGCCAAATTCACTATTACATTGTTAATTTTACCAGTCAATCAACATTATTATAGACAGAAAAAACCCTAATTAAAAATCTAAACTAATGGGGAGGTAATATAGCTTTATCATAATATACTTGAAGACAATATTTTTTATCATGGATCAATAGAGGAATAGTAAAAAAACATTTTAACTTTGTAATTAAGCATACCATTCAAACTTTAATTTTAAAATTGACAAATATGCGTATAATCCACCGCCTTTTTGTCCCTAAGTTTTTTATAATAAACATTTTTTTATTCTATACATCATCTTCGAAATCACCTGCTGAGCCTAAAAAAAACACTTAAAATGATTGGAATACTCTAATAATCCATACCTGAACATGGTTTTTAAAGGCAGAAACCCTTTACTTTCGGAGAAAATCTCAAAAATATTTTTTTCAACCATTATTTTGCCCAAGTTCGTAACAATGCGAGTCAAGAAAAATAAGTTTATTTGACCTTAACCTTAGCAGGCCTGATATAGAACATTATAATAGGCAATACATCCCTCAAATATATTACTAATATCTCACATTATATAATAACATATGCAGATATTTAAGTGTCAAGTATATCCAGATATACAGCAATATCATGCCACTATAATGGTTTTGCACTAGGATACTAAAATGTCAGATCTGTGGTTAAATTTTACTCACTTTGGAACTTAGAAACACTGCGAAACGTTGCAATTGCAATCGTTTCAACCTGCCGTCAACAGTTAAAGTTGCCTTTAAATATAGATGGCTGCACATAGAAGGTGCATTTGTATCCAAAATGCAATTTTTGGGAATGACCAAGTGGCCTCGCAGAGGAGGCCCGGGGGGTACTCGCCTTAGAAATGAGTAGGGGTGTGCCTTCGGAATGTTCAAAACCTGACCCTGTCTAATTCGATACCCGGCTAAAAAGACACCCTGGCCCAATTTGGAACTTAGCACTGAATTTAATTGATCGGATTATGGTGTAATTACTACCAATATATTTTATGTTTCGCTCTTTTTAAGCTCTTTGATATTTGTTTATAACATTTTGAGGCTATTAGGCTGAAAAATGTGATGGAATTCGGCTGATAATGGCCTGAAAAATCAGCAAAATACATGCTAAGTGGGTGCCTAGAGTTGGAAGCTCAAAAAAGGACCCTGTCCCAATTCTGGAAGCTCAAAAAAGACACCCTGTGCCAAATCTGGAAGCTCAAAAAGGCACCCTGTCCAGCAGCACATCTCCAGTACCGTATATCCCCGCGTATAGTGCGACGCCATGTATAATACGAGTTAAGATTTGAGGCCTATGATGACCTGAAAAACGTCTACCCCTCTGTATAATACGACCTCAATTTTTGGATGTCGGCAGCGTCCCGGTCGGCAGCGTTCCGGGCCATCTAAATGTGAGGCATGGATATTATCTTATTCTACTAAATAGCGCTGTGACACCTGCATAGACGATGCTCAATGACGGGAACAGCGGCAACAGTACAGCTCTACAAAACCAAAGGGCAGTATCTGCTCACTTGTAAAGTAAGCAGATACTGTATTTCCATTTTCCACGGCAGAGTGGATGTCATCGGGACTGTCTCGATGAGCAGACATTCTGAGGCCTGCATAGGCTACATATATATACACACAGATTTTAAAATACCCGTATTTATATTTCGCCGACAAATTTATATTATTTTAATTTATCTATTACAAAGACCATATTTTAACATCGTCGTGCTCAAATAAGAACATTCCAAGATGCAATGTGATTGTAAAACATTTGCAGACTAGCCGCATTGTCTAGACACAAGAGGTGTTTGGTTGTATAAGGTATCCGGGTGCAATAACACAGCAGCGCTTCATGAACTACAGCTAACAGATACCACCATTTGCTCAATACCGTATCAGCCGCGGCAACAGCGGTAGGTGTTAATGTTATCCCAGCAATATGGACATTCTGAGGCCTACATGTATAGAATTTGCGATAGAAACAGTGATATCCTGTTATATTTCATCAACGCATTCTCTCATTCCAATAGGAAAATATTATGTTCAGATTTGTCGTACACAATAGAACACGCCCATATGAAAGGCGATCTTAGATTAAATCATTATTAATATAAATGAACAGGTCAGGAGTGTGAATTGGTACAGACTAACGGCGTCATTTATCTGCCCGTGGTTGTCAAACGTGCCACGCGCGTCGGCGGGAATGTGAGACGGGGGCTCCCAGCAAACACGACACATTCACCCAATGCTGGTACAGTGTTGTGCCAGCGTCGCTGACAATGGCCCAACAGTGTACCAGCACTGGGTGAATGTCTCTTGTTTGCTACTAGTTGGAAAGGCACAGTCTTGTTGTATCGTGTGTATAGGCCTGCTTACCATACACGCCGACTAACCTACGTTTCTACCGCTAGAAAACTTACCGCTGAACTACCGCTACAGAGCTAAAAAATTGTATTAAATTCTACATCTATGTATAATACGAGGTGCCTTTTTGTGACATGAATAGCTAAGAAAAAACATCGCATTATACACGGGGATATACGGTACTCCCAAGGATGGAAGTGCCCCCCCGGGATAGGAGGTTGGCTGTTCCTAAGAGTGGTTGCTCGCAGCAGGTTCTACTCACTACTGTATTGCCAATTATATTGCTATATCACACTTTATAAAGCCATATTTTGACATTATATGCTGATGTTGAATACAATATCTCCACATATAATTTCATCACCAGAACCCACACTGTAAATATGGTAATATGTAATATTTTTACACTACAGCTAGTGAAATATTATTGTATTATTCTTTTTATTAAAGTAACACATGCTGACACTGTAGTGCTCCATCCTATCGTTGTATGGCATAATGTGGAATATCCCCCGATTTGAGTGTCATAAGCATGATAAGGGGGTATAAAACCATTTAGATTTCATTGTACTTTTAAATGTCGGCATACCGACATTTTATTGCCATATGTTGTCATTATAATCCCATATTATGGTAGGTCCTACTATTATTATCATATATCGACACAATCATGCCATAACATGAAATTTCAAGGTTTATGACAAGCTTATACCATCATATAGTAACATTATAATGTCATGTGCCTACATTGTGATGCAATATTTTAGCATAAAATTGTAATTTTATGGTTCTTTATGATAGTTTCTGTACCATAGTACTGTACCATATATGCATGTAGATCTACTGACATCATGACATATCGTGGCACAGATCTGTTAACTTCACTCATATAATATTTATTAGGCAAGATGAAGCGGACATCTCACAGCAAATATGTTTATATCTTCATCAGCTAACTTTGTTGATGAGTAATGTCTTCAACCATACTATTTATTCAAGCGTTGAAAATGGCAGATTTATATTAAAACAAGAGGAGCAATTTGTGATCAAACTGTACTATCCCTTAATATCATCAACTGCTGTAGAAGTCAATTCACTTCCATGGTAAAAAAGCAACAGATCTTGAAAAAAAACACACAAAGGACGATTTACCCGAAACAGTTTATTAGGGTCTGTGCTGTGCCCATATTGCTCTCCTTGGTATATCATCTCCAGAAAAATATGATTATCATCCCAATAGAATTATGCAACCCATTAGTAGCTGATCCAGAGTATCAAAAAAATACTAATTTGGGCTTTTATAAGCTCCATAAAGCACCATTTCAAGCCTTAGATTTTGACTTTTTTCTGGGGGAGCATGAGCCCAGACCCCTGTAAAGCACATAAGAGGATGACTGTGCCAGCTGTGATGTGTATTAAAAATCATAGTGAACATATTGGCTTCAATTGTTGAATCCACCACTACCCATCTCAATGAGATGTCAGTTAATGCCTACTTTATGCCCAGAGCCATATGTCTACTTGTATGTGTACTGCCAGCAAATGTATTAATTATCGAGTTTAATAATATTATTTTGACTGCACAGTACATGTATATGGTATATAATAACAAAAGGCGTATCCTGCATATTTCATTTAACTATCATCGTAAAATACTGGTTCTGAAAATAGGCCGATCCTTGATCAATTGCAAAGATTTTACTTGTACATGGAAAGCATTTGGTTCAACCGTTTACTAATTTCTCGTTGTGATCCAATAACTTAACAAATGTGATTTATTTTATTATAAGCTACATTTTAAATGATACTGTGCATATATCTGGTCCATTCTGTGACATTTTTAAAGCGTTTTCTTTAAGTATAATAAATTAATTTATTCTCACGGAATTATTTTTTTTGTGGTTATGTAATCAATCCTATTTTGTCCCTCAAAAACTCATGCACACACCTGCAAGCCGACAACTGGGTGCTAATTCTGCCCAGAGGTCCCCTTGACATACTAAAAAAGGTTTTAGGTATGCACGCTCAAGTGGTGACGAAACCCTTGGTGGCGACCTCTGGCCAGCTGACTAAAAACAAGAAGGTCTTCTCTGACGGACTCAGGACAGCTCTTTTTTGCAGGTGTTGAACATGAGTAACAGTTCTGATTGTGACTCTTTTGCTGCCTTATTGAGTGGCTATCATCGTATGATGGTGGATTACCACACAGCTTGTACTTTGCTCTGTGATGAGGTTTCTTCTTCCATGCAGAGAAATCTTTACAAACTCAAATGCCATGGTCCTGTCAGGTGAGATGACGGTTTGCAGCTAACACAATGATCCGAACATGATGTTGTTTTAACCCTCAAAGCACTGAATTTTTTTATGAAAATCATTGAAAAAAAAGGGTTTTTTTAATTTGAAATCATCATAAATGTCTTAGTTAGCTCTTTCCGATTCATTTGAATACCTATGTTAGGGGTCTACGGGCAATAGAAATATTTCTATACTTACAGTACAGTCAAGATTTGCAAATGTTTGATCTCAAATTAAACAGTTATAAATGTGTCATTATCACCCACCTGAATTTGTGGGTTGCAGTAGCGAGACACAACATCAAGTGGGTGAAAATTTAAATTATATAACTTAGTGTATGGGTAGAACTGTGGTCCAGCATTGAAACAACATTAGGTCAACATTTTGTATTTACTGCCCGGTGATGTTTCTTAGCTCTTATTTTATGAAATTCATCGACAAGGAATGTATTTAATACCACCTGTCATTTTATTCTAGGATTCTATATAGACATGATGCTATACCAACCATAGATAAACTATAGGTCAATTATTTAGGCAATACCTGAATATATACCTGGCTATTTACTTACACTAAAAATTCATGTTTTTTAGTCCAACGATTTTTTTTCAAAATAAATGTAATCATGGTGCTATTTTTATATATATCCCAGCAAACACGTGACACTGAGCCAATGTTGGTTTATTGTTAGTCCATCGTCTATGATGCTGGCCCAACATTAAACCAACATTGGCTCAGGGTCTTGTGTTTGCTGGGATATCTTACAGCTTTTAGATGGCAGAAAAAATGTTTTTATCCACATAAACTGATAAAACTGTTTTAATTACTGTATTTTCATTATGTCATATTGCTTATATCAGTTTTGATGTTATCTCGTCATTTTATATGGTAGCAATATAATACCTGGAGTTATTTCTTCTAATTTTTTTCAATCATAAAAAAAAAAATCCATGAGAACCGCTTTGTTTTGTTAGTCTAAATATGAGGGAACCATGTTAGTTGAAATGTTTTTTGTATACAGATGATCTGATTTATTAATTTCCTGATAAAATTATTACAGTATTTTCTGGTGTATTGCCCGCTCTGGAATATAGCTCGCAGATGGTTAAATTAACCAACAAATGCTGCTTTGACTATATATACCCCGCACTGGTGTATACCCTGCGCCTTCCCACTCATGTCGCCGATCCATTTGGTCACTCACAACACTATTACAGTTGTGACAAACATATTGCGTCCTAGTCCTGCCTATAATAATATAGTAAAATCTTTTTCTGTTTTTTTTTTATGTTTGAAATAGTTCTTATTAATAATTATCTTTCTTGTGCTGACATTGTATAATACATTTTTATAAACGTGTTGGGGGTCTATTAGCGGCTGATCGTAAACCATGATGACTGATAAAGATCTACGCGTTAGCATGTTATCCAGAGCATGTATATGCCTGTCTGTCATCACACTATACATCACGGTCACCTATACACATGTACCCCACACGAGACTATACCTTGTGCTTAATATTGCGCCAACAGTCGGAGCATGGAGATGACTTCATAGACCGGGCCTGGTGTACTGTCTCCTTTAGGACATTCTAGGGCTTGCACGTTTAAAATTTTGCCTACTATGCAAAATTTAATTGTTAAGTTTATTGATACTGGTATATTCATGTTTCGCCGACTCATTTCCATCATTCCAATGTATCTAAATACAACGTTAAGTTTATTGTCGTGCTCACATAAGAACATTCAAAGATGATATGCGCTGGTAAATTATTTGCAGGTTAACCGCGGCTAAAATGTCACATCTTCAATAATCCAATTACCTGATTACCGTCTGGCGGGTGGGGGTACATGTGTGTACTGGCTATCCACCGCTAGCTATATAGATCCCACATGGCCGAATGACGGCTCATCCGTGAAGTACAGGAAATAAACATCGCATTTAGACTTGATATATATATACAACATTATAAATTCAACCACATAAAAAAAATTTCCTCTTGCAATTTCGGACTTCAACAATGTATAGCCCGCATTCGTTATTTAGCCCGCACCAGCACCGGGATATGTTTTGCTCCTTTCACTATTTACTTGTGGGCGCAAAAACTCCAAAACTAGTGGTAAGCATTTTTTGAAATTTTAAAATCAGATTTCTAGTAACATGGAGATGGACAAGGGAGTTTTTTGATGATGCTACCAAAATTCAAAATGGCCGTCACTGATTTACTTAAACATCATTTTTATGTGGCCACAAATTTTCAAGTCAAAGAGATTATTGCAATTTTACAATCGCATTACCCATGATCATGATGATATGGAGATGTTTTTGGAAGTGTTTTTTTCAATATTTACTGAAATTCAAAATGACCGCTACAGCTCAACTTTTTAATTATTGTGGGCGTGAACACTCAAAAACGAATTTATGGCGTGAAATGCTATAGAACTCCAGGCCTCTTGTTATTGCAATTTCTACTGTAATGTATATATGGACCTTGATATAAATTTCAGTTGATATTTGTTTGTGAGTGATATTAAGTTTGAATGCACTGTAAGTTTTTTCAGCACTGGAAGGTTTCAGTTGATTGTTTACAGAGAGGACTGGGCGAGGAATAGATTAAAAGACAGACACAAAGGAAACAAGATGATCAATTACCTACTTAAGCAAAAATCTGATGCCTATGATCATTACTGCCTCTTCTACATCGCTGTTTCTGAAGAAATTCCTCTTACTAATTCTGACCCTCCTATTAAGGTGTATAACTTTGTGAAAATTAAAAATGGTAATTTTCAATTGCAATTGGGAAAAAACAAAACCAATCCTGAGTTTTCTAGCCTGTCCAGCTTCAAGGATAAATGTAACCTTGAACTTGAAGGAGACATTGAGCTTCACAGCATTACACGTCCAGAACTGCCAGGTAGGTGCTGATTTAGCCCACTAAACGCATGACTAGAATCATTTGTAATTTGTTCTATTAGCCAAACAAATCACTGTTCTTGGAAATTAAACAAGTGTTTAAACATCAAGATTTGCAAATCTTTAGTTTCAAAGATGAGTAATTTTTACCCACTTGAAGTGGTGGGTCGCTGTAGAAAGACACAACTTCAAGTGGGTGAAAAAAGATAACTTCGTAATTGAAGAATTAATCTTGGTCAGTGACCCGGATGGCCAGAGAACATTTGGCCTTAAATCCTTCAGTGCATAAGAAAAAGCATTTCTATAAATTCTCAAGAAAAGTGAATATAATAATGTCTAGATTGAAAATATACTGCAGCGAATTAAACCATAACCTGCACAACCATCATGTAGCAAAAACACTGGAATTGTTTATGTGGATGTATAGAAACCATGAATGTCCATTATATTCAACCCACAGAGAAGTTTTACAATTCTTTATTGTGACATTCAAGAAACTATGACAGATAAGTTAATTACTGCAGTTTAATACTGTATGCCTGTTTTTTCGGCCATGACACTATCTTATAATTCTATTGTAACAGACGTTATTATGTTCATGATGTTGTTTTAACTTACATAAATACGCTATACCCAGCAAAGAAGAGGTGTTGGACCGGTGTTGACTTAGTGTTGGGCCAGCATTACAGACGGTCGACCGACACTGAGCTGGCATTTGCTCGACTTTTTGTGTTTGCTGGGTTTAAGGTATCATGTTGGTGTCACACCAGTCTAATAGACATTTTGTTGTGCAACAAATACACTAATATAACTCTCACAATATTTACATGTATTTGGTAAAGTCAATTAATGTCTCGTGAACTGTATTTACATTCATGTGACCGCAGCATATCTGCCACCTTGGTCTGCAACCTGCTGCAGCACTGAGGTGCTAGACACGGTACTGGTATAATTTCCTTTCCAAGTTGCTCTTTAATACATTCATTTTTTTTACATTGTTCATATGACAGCAGCTTGTCTGTAACCTGGGTCTGCAGCCTAACACATCACTGAGCTATCAGAAACAGTGCTGTCATATCCAGTTTTTAAGCGCTTCACTCTCTTTAATAACTCAGTTATAATAGATCTGTACTGCCGCAGTATATTTTGTCTTGCCCTGACTTCCACTTTAGTGGAGCCACACTGACTTGAATCCCTCAATGAAGCGTTGCACCCCCTCCACTCTCCGCACCAACTACAGCTGCCTGAACCAGTCATCATGGCATCACCCAGAAAACTAAACCTCGGACTACTATTTTGTATTTGTTTAAATTGCTTAGTAAATATGTGTATTCTAAGTTGTTCCTGTATGACAATACTACCTATTATGCATGACAAGATTTTGATCCTTTATTGAACTATGATATTATATATGATATTGACTAATCTGTCTACATGTAGAAAACATGAGGAATAGATTAAAAGACAGACACAAAGGAAACAAGATGACCAATTATCTACTTAAACAAAAACTAAGCTATACTACAGGTCTATATTTATATAAATCCTTTTGACTATGTGAGATTGTCTCATGTTTCCTGCTTTGATGTGGTAATGGTATGATTTACAATAACAGAGATCATTTCATCAAATTTTTGCAGAATTATCTGAAGACTTGATTTCATTTTCAGATGATAAACATTTGCTTGTATGCCGTCCTTTGGAAACACCAAAGGAAGCTATACAAATTCAACAACCTGTGCGACAACTACGAGCTCAAACAACACTTGTTTCGAATGTGGAAATTGTTAAAGAGTATATAGGTAAATACATTTATTATTCAATGTTTTAGTTTAGCCTGCAGCAAGAAGGTGTTTTTGTGTGAATTCACTTTTTATCTTTATGCTGCTGATTTGTTTGTTACTTTTTTTTGTTCTTTAAAGCTAGAATAGATAATACAATTTGCATCTGAACATCAAATGACAGAAAATAAACATATCGCAAATTAAGTTACTGGATCTGGTAATTTTCCAATGTTACCATTTTCGAGACTTTGTGATATTTTTTCTGCCCTAATTTGGTCTAACAGCTGTGAAATCTCACCTTTCAACGGTGCTTGCTTATTAAGTCTCCACCCACTATGTGGTGGTGAAGACTTATTGTTTTTGCTGAGTCCGCCCGCCGCCGCCGCTGTCACTTGTTTCTGCTCTCACTCAAAAACCCCTACTCGGATTATTTCCAAATATTTACAGTATGCTTACTGGCCCTGAGGTATTTGCCTGGTAAATTATTTTTTTGCGTTTTTCAGTTTCTTCAACAAAATCCAAGATGGCCGCCTAAATCCTATGGCGCACGCTACAGCTCAAACCGCTTCATCGATTCTTTTCATGTTTGGTTTAAAAAGACCTTACCCTGGCCGTGAGCTGAAAAGCTTTTGATGTGATTCTGATAATAAAAACTTAGATTTTTTAACGTTTTTGTATTTTAGCGGATATTTCCGTTTTGCTCATTTTGGCCATCATAAAAATTTGGTAGTATAGCCATACACCCCCACTCGAATTATTTCTAAATATTTGCAGTATGCATATTGGCCTCGGGAAATTTGCCCTGTAAATTTTTTTCGGCGTTTTTCAGCTTCTTCACCAAAATCCAAGATGGCCCCCAAATTCATATGTCGCTCTCTAGAGCTTGAACCGCTTTATGGATTTGTTTCATCTTTAGTTTAAAGAAAAGACCCTACTCTGCATATGTTGTGATTAGTTTTTAGTTTGATTCTAATAATAAAAACTATGATTTTTTTATGTTTCAGAATTTTAGCGGATATTTCAGTTTTGTTCATTTTGGTTATTATCAAAATTTGTTAATTCAGCTATAAGCCCCTGCTCGGATTATTTCTAAATATTTGCAGTATGCATATTGGCCCTAAGGAATTTGCCCGGTAATTTTTTTTGGCGTTTTTTAGCTTCTTCAGCAAAATACAAGATGGCCGCCAAAATCCGGTGTCGCTCTCTAGAGCTTGAACCTGGATTTGTTTTATGTTTGGTTCAAGGGAAAGATCTTACCCTGCACATGTGCTGATTAGTTTTTGGTGTGATTTCGATAATAAAAACTTTGATTTACGTTTTAGAATTTAAGCGGATATTTCAGTTTTGTTCATTTTGGCTATGATCAAAATTTGATAATATAGCTATACACCCCTGCTCGGATTATTTCTAAATATTTGCTGGCCCTAGAGAATTTGCCCGGTAATTTTTTTGGTGTTTTTCAGCTTTTTCAACAAAATCCAAGATGGCGCCAAAATCCTATGTCACTCTCTAGGAGTTTGAACGGCTTTATGGATTTGTTTCATCTTTGGTTCAAAGGAATAACCCTACCCTGGATCTGTGCTGATTAGTTTTTTGTGTGATTATGATAATAAAAACTTATATTTTTTTGCTTTTTAGGATTTTAGCAGATATTTTAGTTTTGCTCATTTTGGCTACCGTATATCCCCACGTATAGTGTGACGCCATTTATAATACTAGTTAGGATTTGAGGCCTCAGATGACCTGAAAAACGCCTGCCCCTCTCTATAATACAACTTCAAATTTTGGCCATCTAAATGTGAGGTCAGATAATATCTTGTTCTACAAATCAGCTATTGCGCCCACAAACAGGACAGACACTTGTATACACGATGCTCCATGACGGGAACAGCGGCAACATTACAGCTCTGCAAAACCAAAGGGCAGTATCTGCTCACTTGTTAAGTAAGCAGATACTGTATTTTCATTTTCCACGACAGAGTGGATGTCATCGGGACTGTCCCGTCTGGGGCAGACATTCTGAGGCCTGTATAGGCTACATATACCGTATTTTCCGGGTTATAAGACGCGACTTTTTTATTTTTAAAACCACTTTTTAAGGCTAATGCGACTTATCCTCCGATGCGACCTTTCTATGGTTTTCAACTTGGCCGAGGACAGCTGAATAAAATCTAGAATGGCCTCTACCCTCTGTCACGTAATGACGCGATCGCCGTTCATGAACCGCTAACGTCATATCATCGTTTGAGGCCATTGTATGTCAGTTTTAATACCATTTGGGAATGTTATTTAGTTTACTATTGATCAGCATGCATAATGCCTAAAAACTATGTTTTTAATTTACGATTAATTGGGTAAGATAGAATGTTTTAGTGAAATATCGTGACTGTTTGTTTGTTATGATTGCGTTTGTGTGTCAGCTATTTTCTCTGCATCCGGTCAGTATCGTCAGCATTCGCTAGGGGGCGAGACAATCGCAAGCAGTTTACCGCATAAACACATCTATAGTGAAAGTCATATTAACCTGTAGTGCAAGTTTTTCGTCGATTTCACCAGTCAATTCTCAACCGATTTTCATGAAATTTTACAAGGACTATTATCGGGTCCCCCGCCAAATAGCATGAAATTTTCATGACAAAATAAATCATAGCTCAAAAGTTAGACCATTCGACATATAGTAGCATAAATTTCTAATTACGACGTCCCTCTATAAACCCATTAAACTGTTAAAGTTAAAATCAGTTTTAAGCCATGAATTGCATTACATGCCAGATGGTCTAACTTTTGAACTATACAATAATTATCAGTGAAAATTTCACAGTGTTTGGCAGGGGACTCGATAATAGCCCTCGTTAAATTTCATGAAAATCGGTTGTGAATTGACTGAGAAATCGCCGAAAAACATACGCTACAAGTTGTTGTTATTATTAATTTGTATTCACTGGCCTAAGTCATTGCCTTTTATCGACATCGCCACCTGGTGAGTGTGGGTTAGTTACGGAAGTGGGAGCTCTCTAATGAGGTAGAAAAGAAAACAATGGCGTCTGTCTTTCATACATGGCATTGAAATAATTTCGAATAAATCACTAAAAATCATGTTCATGTACATTGAACAATATATTAAACACTTTTATTATAGACTTTTAATATCGGTCTACCAGGCTATTAAATAGCATTGACTCTCTCCTCTTCTCTTGCTATAAACGCCAATGTACTGACACCTGACACTTGAATATCGTCAGACATGTCTCTGAGCCTGGTGCGTCATATCTGCCAGTGCGACCTGTCTATGGTTCGAGCCTAATCTTGAGCCTAGTGCGACTTATACTCCAGTGCGACTTATGGGCCGGCAAATACGGTACACTGTATGAAATTGTCACTGGAAATATAATCAGTCAGATTTTAAAATATTTATATTTCGCCGACAAATTTATATTATTTTAATCATCTTTTACAAAGACCATATTTCAATATTGTCGTGTTCAGATAAGAACATTCCAAGATGAAATGTGATTGTAAAACATTTGCAGACTAGCCGCATTGTCTAGACACAAGAGGTGCGTGGCTGTATAAGGTGTCTTGGTGCTACAGAGCCGCGCTCCGTGAACTACAGCTAGCAGATACCACCATTTGATCAATATCGTATCATCAGCGGCAACGACGGTAGGCGTTAATGTTATCCCAGCAATATGAACATTTTAAGGCCTACACGTATAGAATTTGCCATAGGAAATATAATCAGTGATATCTTGTTATATTTCGTCAACGCATTTCTCTCATTTTAAAATATCATGTTCAGATAGGCCTACCGCGATCGTACACAATGGAACACTCCCATATGAAAAGCTATTTAAGATTAAATCAATATTAATATAAATAAACAGGTCAGGAGTGTGAATTTGTTGCAGACTAACACTGATTAACGGCAACATTTATCTGCCCGTGGTTGTCAAAGGTGCCTCTCGCGTCGGCGGGAAAAACGCTAACAACGTGAGATGGGGGCCTCACAACAAAGACGACTTAATGTCCAATGCTGCTCTATAATTGTTGGGCCAGCGTCGACGACACTGTCCTAACTCTGCCCCAGCATTGCGTTAGTGTATCGTGCTCAATGGGTGCATCATCACAATCGTCGCAAGGCTGCTATTATAACGTCGTCCGTGAAATACAGCAATGACATTCTACTAGTTGGAAAAGCATAGTCTAGCTGTTGTTCTTGTTGTATAGGCCTCCTTACCAAACACGCTAACTGGCCTACGTTTACAGATACATTTTACTGCTAGAGAACTTACCACAGAACTAGAGCGCTAGAGCGCTAAAAAATTATTAAATTCTACATCTTTGTATAATACGAGGTGCCTTTTTTGCGACATGAATAGCTAAGAAAAAACATCGCATTATACACGGGGATATACGGTATTATCAAAATTTGGCAATATGGTTATACAGCTTGAATTTTATCTTTTGTGTATGCTCAGTGGCTCTGAGAAAAAAGTCAGGAGAATTGTTTTTCTTTTTTCATTTTTTCAAGATGGCTGACGAATCACATGTTACTCTGATGAGCTTGATCTGCTTCACTGATTTGTTCCAAGGAAGCAACTTACCCTGGCCATATGCTGATTAGATTTTGGTGTGATTCTGACATCACCTTTTCACGTGGTTTACATAAAAATTTGGTGACAGTACTGTATTTCTCTATAATTAATGTACTATGTGGGGTGAGTGGAGACGCAAGCTTTGCCCCTCAGGCAAATCTAGTTCAAGCATGAAATCTACGACTCTCATTCAATGTTATCATAGACCGTGGGCCACCCGTAACCCCCACCCCTCCCCCCCGCTGGGGATTTTTCCCGGTGGTTATTTTTGAAGCCTCTGAATATGGACCTATTGAAATCCGGTTGTTTGCATCTAAGCTGTTAGGGCTAAATATGCTAAAATATGCAAATTAGGCAGCCACTACCGAAAATCCAGTTTCAAGCAATATCTCAGCAACTAATCCTAAAAACAGTGTCTATCATATGGTTTTCATGGTCAACGAATGCAATAAAATATATCTACCGTAAAAGGTGGAAAATAACGCGCACCTTTTTTCCTACAGATCGGCGCCCGCGCGTTATAGTCCAGTGCGCGTTATATTATGCATATGCGTGATAAACTGGCCTCAATGACCAAATTGGCTTGTGTGCACTCGCCCGTAACGAGTCACGGCTATTGTCAAATGGGAGATGCCATAATAATGGAAGCAATTAATTAATTTTGATCCGTCACTCGGCCACGTGGAAATAGCAGCTACTGGCGGTGGATGGCCACTACACACAACATACCCCACTCTCAAAGTCAGCTGCCACTCGGTAATCAGAGCATTGCATTATTGAAGGTGTGCCATTTTACTGCCACGGGCCGCGGTTAACCGGCCACTACACACAGTCATACCCCACTCTCACAGTTAGCCGCCACTCGGTAATCAGAGCATTGCATTAATGAAGGTGTGACATTTTACTGCCACGGGCCGCGGTTAACCGGCCACTACACACAGTCATACACCATTCTCAAAGTTGGCCGCCACTCGGTAATCAGAGCATTGCATCAATGAAGGTGTGACATTTTCACTGCCAACGGCCGCGGTTAACCTGCAAATAATTTATGCAAGTAATCATGATAATGTTCGATACATTTTCATGCTAGAAAATTGGAGCGGGCGACTTCTTTCTCTGTTAAATACGTCAATAATTGTTCGATACACTTTCATGCTAAAAGTTGGAGCAGGCGATTTTTTTCATAAATAGACGTCAATATTGCTCTATATGTACATATTCATGCTATTTAAACAAATGGTGCGGCGCATTTTTCTTTTATATTATTATTGACTTCAACAAATTACGTGCGCTAAATCCAAGGAACAACTAATTAATTTGGCCTGGCCTAACAGTCGATGATTATTATTTTAGTTTATTTTTCAAATCGATTAAATAAAAGTGCATGCACGTTAATACGCATGCATACGGTACTTAATTGGTGTATTTAAATCGTTTTTTTTTTAAATCTCACACTCATACTTCTCGTTTCCAGAAATAAATCTTAGTGTGCATAGGCCTATATAGCAATACATGCTGTTGATAAACCATACATAAATCGTTAATTTAAATCGTTTCTGTTTTCTTTGTATTTAATTAATTTGCACAATATATTGTCTGAGTTACCCTCAGGTTTGCAAGTCAATCAATGTAAGTGTCAGCCAATAGAGGTGAAGGGGTGTGGCTAAAGAGGAGGGGTAACCTGTGACCTGAGCTAATAATTGATGGGACCGTCCCCTTCTGACGTGAATGGTGATTGACAGCTAGGCCATAACTCCTCCCCCTCCTCCCCAGGAAATATATTGACAATAAATTGTCTTCATTTATTTATCTCCCAACAAAAACTAATTCTGACATCTCTCCTTGTTATTTAATCACATCATTAAAATACCATCGACTTAACGTTTTCAGTGATAGGATATATTCTGTAAGATTATTATTGACATTGGGCAGAAAAGCAGCCGCAAATCGTAATGACTTAATAATAATAAAAATAATAATAAGCCAATAATTGATTTCATCTTACAGTCACAAATTACATATCATCATCATCATAAAGTACAGACGACCATTGTGAGCTGTAAGCGCCAACAGATTTGTGACTGTAGTTGTATTTGTGTACATATAGGCCTATTTATGCCTATTATTAAACATGCAGCAATAGACCGCCATTAAGCATAGCGTCCCATGTCTGCGATATGAATCAACCCTTGTTGTCCCGTAAAGGCAATAATATACTAGCGGACATCCCTGATGCAGTACTGTATGTTTCCAGGTTAATAACAACGGGTTAAAAAGACTGATATATACAATCCCAGAAAACACGATACGTAATTTAAGCCAATGCCGATTTAATGTTGGGCCGGCGTCTGGTACCGCGGGCCAACATTAAATCGGCATTGATTTAACGTATTGTGTTTGCTGGGATATATTATGATGCATTCGCTGAATAGCGGCCTATTACTGCCCGCTAGCGTCCACGGGGTCACAGTGACAGTTACTGTTGAAACAACACCTGCCAGTCGTCGCCGGCAGTTCATAATACCTGACTTGTATTAACACCATTTACATGACACAGCTAATTTTGCCGACGCGGCTCCAGAGTCACCACTTCCTAAATACTTTATCAAATTAAAATGTCTTTACACTATCAAATTAAAATGCCTAAATAGTCTTATCAAATTAAACTGCACAATTAAACAGTGCTAATAGGAGCTTATCAACTGCTGAAAATAGAGACTGTAGACGGCTGCCGGGTTTCCCAGACAATAGCTAATCTTTGCTGACGTGCGCCACGCATCCTGTAATGTTTGGCGATTGACGGATATTTAACGCGCGGTATATAACGGAGCGCATTATGTAAGGATTTTACCCTGTAAAGGGTCACTTTTACCCTTCTGCGCGTTATACAACGGGGCGCGTTATTTTCCGCCTTTTACGGTAATTGAATCAGAATAATAAATTAGCATAAAATATGCAAATTAGGCAGCCATTACGCAAAATCCAGTTTCAAGCAATATCTCAGAAACTAATCAAGTTAGAATCTAAAAACAGTGTCTATCATATGGTTTTCATGGTCAACGAATGCAATAAAATATATCTAATTAGGATCAGAATAATAAATTAGCATAAAATATGCCAATAAGGCAGCCATTACTGAAAATCCAGTTTCAAGCAATATCTCAGCAACTAATCAAGTTATAATCCTAAAAACAGTGTCTATCATACGGTTTTCATGGTCAATGAATGCAATAAAATATATCTAATTAGGATCAGAATAATAAATTAGCATAAAATATGCAAATTAGGCAGCCATTACGCGAAATCCAGTTTCAAGCAATATCTCAAAAACTAATCAAGTTAGAATCTTGAAAAAAAGGCCTACCCTATGGTTTTCATGGACAAAGATTGCAATAAAATATATGTTATCAACATCATCAAAACATATTAGCATAAAATATGCAAATTAGCTAATAATACGTATTATAGAAAATCAGGTTTCAAGCAATAGGGGCCTATATCAAAGACCAGACAACCAAAGAGTAAAACATAAAATATCTACACTCTCATTTTTGTGGTCAACCTTTCATCTGAAAACATTGCAAGAGTTCCGAAATGTCCACATTACATGTAATATATAACATTTCAACTGGTAATTGTGTACACACATGAAGTTAAAGCCTTGTGAAATAGAAATTTGTGTAAAAAAACAAAACTCAAAGACATATTAGCGTCACCCACGACCTCTCACTAAGCCCCTTGACCTCTCGGCCAATACCCACGACCAGTTTAAACGTTTAATTTTCATATTTTGATCTTTTAATACAGCAGTAGACCCTACTTTGTTTTCTTTACTTTATTAGGGTAACCCTGTAACCCGGATCTCGTGGAAATTACTTTTAATTAAAATGACACCTATTTGCTGTATGATTATTTGGGTTTGGGCAACTATTTTTATGCCAAATACCAAAATGTGTTTTTTATTGTGATTTTCTTACTTTGAATTTTTTATGGTTTCCAGCATGGCACCTTAACCAGGGTTAACCTATAGTTACATGATTGCCCTGATATACATATATAAAGTGACCAATAAAATAAGCATGTGCCTGTAGCATTTTTTTATTTCATTCTGGTGCCAATTCAGAAGTGTGGGCTTCTTAATTATAGTTCAAATAAAATGTAAAAGTTAATTTAGAACCTAATGTTGATAAAAGGTTGCCCACATATCCTGCTAAGCTAGTTACCAAGCATCGAAATATGAATATTGGGGATATCAACATGTTTATTAGGGATATCGGAAATTAAAAAGAAACACATCGCCCGAACATATCGTGCTCCTTCTGATTGCCAGAAAACTATGGCGTTGGTTTTTTCTGACAAAAGCCTTATTATGAACATGAGTTTGCATAATTATTAGAAAGGTTATGTACACTATGCATACTAGATGGTGGTAACAAGTTATCTAGAATATTATTTAAAAAAAAATAATGCTTAGACCTATTTATCAGCGTTGCACCTGCTAATTATTAATCAGTGATATATGTCGAGACATGCTTTGGGTTTGAGTCACATTGACTCAAAAGTCATCAAAAAGACTATCATTTTTTTAAGCCATTTATGATTTCTGAGATTATTTTATGCCCATACCTTCTAAATGCCACTGACATGATGAAACTATTATTTTATCACACCTTGGTTAAATATAACTGACCTGTAATATAGGAGTTGATTGGTTATTACATGTATGATGTAATAATAAACCCATATTTGTTTATTTAAGTTTTTTTTTATTTACATAACATCTTCTACTGACATAACTAGGGTGATTTTAATGTATTTTCCTTGGGATAAATAACTAGAGTTGAACAAATAGATCTTTTCTGATATTAAATTTACTATGTAAAATGTCCCAGTAATTGTTCTTGTCCTAATATCTTGAGTGCAAACTAGCAGATATTAAATAAATATATAACAAGTTGTCCCAAAATTATTGTCTTTAAAAATCACGCCCATGGGGAGGGGGTAGGGGATGTTTTTCATGTATGGTTTTCATATACACATAGCACGGAAGATGTGTACTTTGCGATTTAAAGGGTACTTATATATTGTAATGAACCCCATATTTGTTATTTTTTTTTATTTTCACTTCAGGTACCATCTTCTAGTAACATAAGTAGTGTTTATTGCGTGGAACACATACCTAGAGTTAAAAAACAATCACAACATGTCTTCTAGGAAATTAAATTTACCACTGAAAATTCAGAGAGTACATATGTTTGATGAACTGATATTTTTTCCAACCCCAATATTTTGAGTGCAAACAAGCAGATATTTTATAGATAAATAATAAGGTGTCTAAAAATTATTATCTTTAAAAATCCCGGCCATGGTGAGGGGGTAGGGGATGTTTTGCATTTCCGGTTTTCATATACACATAGCACGAAAGACGTTTAATTTGGGATTTAAAAAGCCATTATATATTATAATGAACCCCATATTTGTTAATCTATTTTCTTTTCTTGTTACATAACATCTTCTGGTAACATAACTAGTGTTTATTCCATGGAACACATACCTGGAGTTAAAAAAAACAATCACAGCATGTCTTCTAGGAAATTGAATTTACCACTTATAATTCAGGGGGTACATATGTTTGATGCCCCATTATTTCTCCAGCCCTAATATTTTGAGTGCAAAGAAGCAGATATAGAACAGATAAACAATAAGGTGTCTAAAAAATTCTTACCTTAAAAAATCCCGCCCAGGTAGAGGGGGGTGGAAAGGTTTTTGTTTATCTGGTTTTCATATACACGTAGCATAGGAGGCATGCAATTTGGGATTTAAAAGGTTATTATATGTATTAATAAACCCCATATATATTTTTTTAATTATTTTAGTTTCACATCTTGTAACAATACTAGTGTTTAATTATTGGAATAACTACCTGTATTTGAAAAAATATATACAACATGCCTTTAAGTAAATTAAATTTACCGCTTAAAATTCAAGGGGGTACATTATATTTGGTGACCCAATATTTCTTCCTGTTGCAATATATTTTGAGTGCAAACAAGCACATATTGAATGGATATTGAATAAGGTGTCTAAAAATTATCGTCTCCAAATACCTCGCCCCGGAGGAGGGGGGTAGAGAGGGTTTTCATATCAGATTTTTATGTAAACGTAGCAAGCAATATGTGGAATTTGGGATTTAAAGGGTTATTACATATATTGAAGAAACCCATATTCTTTTATTTTTTTTCATTCTCGTCTCACATGACATATTCTTGTAACGTAACTAGTGTTTAATTATTAGAATAAATACCTGTAGTTGAAAAAATATATACAACATGCCTTTCAGTAAATTATATTTACCGTCTAAAATTCAAGGGGGTACATATGATTGATGACCCAGTATTTTTTCCTGTCGCAATATTTTGATTGAAACAAGCAGATATTGAATGGATATTGAATAAGCTGTCTTAAAATCATCGTTTTCAATATCTCGCCCTTGAGGAGGGGGGTGGAGAGGGTTTTCAGATTAGATTTTCATGTAAACGTAGCAAGCGATATGTGGAATTTGGGATTTAAAGGGTTTTTACATATATTAATGAGCTCCATATTATTTAATTTTTTTTATTTTCGTCTCGCATAGCATCTTCTTGTAACATAACTAGTGTTTAATTATATGTATAAATTCCTGCAGTTGAAAAAACAATATGACTTTTATAAAATTAAATTTACCGCCTAAAATTCAGGGGGGTGCATATGTTTGATGACCCAGAATTTTTTTATGCCCCAATATTTTGTGTGCAAACAAGCAGATATTGAACAGTCATATAACATGGTGTCTAGAAATTACTGTCTTCAAAAATCTTCAGGGGGGGGGGAGGGTTTTTATATCTGGCCCATGGACTATCACTTTATCAAAAGTGGGCATAGTCCACCGTCACCACTTCCTATTAAGTAATACCAATTATGGCAATAACTATAGCCTGTATGTATCACAACACGGGCCAGCCTTCTCATCTTACACGGCCAGCTGTGCAAACTTTGGTTTAATGTTGCGTCATGCCGGAGATACTAGGCCAACATTGAGTCAACGTTGAGCAAAATGCCCAACGTTGTTCCAATCACTGACATATATCATTGTCATCAACAGCAGGCGGGTATGGATTCATAGCATATACTGTAGACCTACACATTGATGATGTACATACTCTATTCCGGTTATTTTTATTCATGCACACACCCTATCGGCTAAAATATAATAAATGTTGTTGAGTCTTCCCCGAGGCTGTGGTTAAAGCTCACTGTATTGGCCATTTTTGATGATAGATAGTGCAATTATAATAACATTTTCGCAAGATTCTCAATTTCGTGAATTTCTCCTCGTGAAGTTTGCGAAAATTAACACCCATGAATATTACCAGATCTACAGTATTTGCTAAATTGAGCATCCACCACAAACTATTTAATCAATTTCAGTGACCTTTTAAACATTCACTCATTACATATACAGGTCTAGCAGCACAAGGGTTAACTCCTCAAGTGCTGGATATTTTTTATATAAACCATAGAGTCCAAAGGGTTTTATCCAATTCGAAATTATAATAAATGTCTTAGTCAGCTTTTTCTAATTCATTTGAATACCTATGTTATGGGGTTACGGCCATTGGAAATAATTTTACTCTTACAGTGCGGGATCGACTTTAGTCATCAGAATCTGACGTCAAATTCTGACGACTAAAGTCGATCCCCGCACTGTAAGAGTTGAAACATTCTTACCTACCTACATATACAGGTCTAGCAGCACAAGGGTTAAGATCAATGAGGGAAATAAAATGTTGTTGTTTTTCGTATAGGTGTGGGAATATTTACAGAAGTACATCAAGGTATCTGGAATCAGGATTCACATTTAAGTGCAGAGAAAGAACTTGTAGCAGTAAAACAAGCCAGAGTCAGTAATGAGAGCACATTGGTAAGAAAATGTTCTCAATCCTTCCTGGTTGAAGGGTCAAGTTCTTGTAAACTAAGCAGCTGCTGCCTTTTGACTTTGCACAGCAGAAGACAGTATGTCACTTTATACAATGTAAATTGCATACATGTAGTCATGTAGTAATCCCAGCAAACAACATACATTGAACCGATGTTGTTTAAATGTTGGGCCAGCATTGCAGACTCTGATTGAACATTGAAGGAACATTGGGTCAATGTCTTGTGTTTATTTGGATGCCGCAGCTAATAAATAATTAGTAAAAAAAGTTGTTTTTCTAAACTATTTGTGCAATTAAAACACTTTGTTTTTGTTTTCTAGTATTTTTTAAGAGCCATTCACCAAACAACTTTTTGGTGTCACTCTAGCATAATGCGTGTGAAAGCAATTTGCCTAGAGCCACCAGTTCGTGCTTTGCTGGAATATTGCCCTCTTGGTCAACTTGATAATTTTCTCATTCAAGACAAATTCAAGGCAAATGCTGTACAGCTATCTCATCTACTTTATGCAGCAGAACAGATCGCACAAGCCCTTGACTATCTGGTAAGTATTCAGTTTATTTCATTCTGATTGAACTATCGCTGGTTTATTTACTTGAAATTACATACATGTGAATTTTTTTTTTCAATACACTTTTGTGAATTGAGACGTTTTTTTTTTGTTAACCTATATATTTGCTGTATGGTATTGTTGTCACCTAAGGATTAACGGGTCACTTTAGTCACTTGTAGAGGCAACGTTTTATTCATTAGATACCCTCTCAAAAGCTCACAATATCACAAATTATGTACAATGTTCATGTTTGCTTTGACCCCCATCTACCATCCCATCTAATACGAATGGCCAGGACATGAGAAATCACTGCAAAAATAAGTGTTTTATATACTTCTAATAATTTGTTAATTTGCTTATTAGTAGGCCTGACCTACTGTATATTGTCGTAACAGCAGTGTCTAATCAGAAACATGACTGTTAAAATAGATGATTTTTTCCTGAAAGCCAGCTGCAGTTTATAACCAGTAATTATTCTAACTGAACATATGACGATTTCGCGTCCATGACTAAGCCCTGCTGACACGAGCACCTGAACTTGTGATACACATTATCAAAACATTAACTAATCGGGGACTAATTACAAGGTACCCTTAAAGCGCTGATAATTTTTGTATCAATCATGGAGACCAAAGGTTTTTTTTAATTTGAAATCATCATAAATGTCTTTGTTAGCTGTTTCTGATTCATTTGAATACCTATGTTATGGGTTTACGTTATGTTATGGAAACATTTTTTACTTTCACAGTGCGTACAGACGTCAGATTCTGTCGACTACAGTCTATCTCTGCGCTGTAAGGGTTAAACTACTAAGTGCAACTATACTGCCATGTAATGCCAAAAGGCAGTATCTGCTTAATTTAGAAGTAACAAGATCCTGCCTTCTGGCTTTGAAGAACAGTATAATCGTTTTTAATCTGTTTTATTGAGCAATTTTAATTGCAATTATTGGGAACAAAATGTGTGTTTAAGCATCCCGATTTGCAACTGTTTGGTCCCAAATCAAACAAATATGATGTATTTTCAACCACTTGAAGTTGCGGGTCGCTGTAGCGAGACATGACTTCAAGGGGGTGAAAATTTAAAGTATTTAGTAGTGTGTGGCACCAACACAATACCTGCTGAATTTAATTTATAAATATTGATATTAATAATGATATTATTGTCCTGTCAATGAGTGTGGGCCAACAATAAACTAACATTCATTTATGGCGAAGTGTTCACCAGAAGGGGCTGAGGATGTATGGTCAAGCGTTATGGACTAGCGGGATTTATTGCCCTACTGTCAGAAGCTGTCAACCATCTGCATCCTGATGTGAATAAATATAGAGATGAATAAATATCATACAGATGTAACAGGCTGAACCAAGTGTAAATTTTAATACACATGTTTAATACCAACAAAAATTATTAATTGACAATATGGCATTATAGTGGTGGAAACCTATTTTCAATGTCACATGCTGATGTGATGATATTGTGATCCCCTGTTGCACTGAGACGGTCTGAGACGGGAAGAACAAAGTGATTTGCAGTGATGGTATGATTACACAACAGACCAGCAAACATGAATCATTTACCAAATACTAGTTTAACCCTTTCACCACTGAAGCCCGTTTTTATGTGCTGAATGCCATTTTAATGTTGGTCAAACGTAAACATCAGACAATAACCCTATATTGGCTAAATGCTGGGCCGTCATCTACCGCACTGCCTTACATGTAGCACTGAGCCACCCCATAGGTCAACTTCTCATGCTAACTGGTTATGTGGAAACACGTGACTTTTTACACATTTATATAATAATGCCAAGCCCTAGGAACAGAGATCGCTGAACCTATGCTATTGAAAAGTTGGTCCACTGTCTGCGATGCTATCCCAAACTTTAACTGTGCTGGTTCATTGGCAGTTCTTTTTATAAACGATATGTGAATTAAAAATTACAACAAGTGAATTAAAAACTAGTCCCTTATTGAAACATACATTTATAGCGCAATACCTAGTTGACTATAATAGTGACGTAACAACATCTTTCTGTTTGCTTTGCCACTAACTGTAACTGCCACAGTCTTTTGAAATGCACTACTAGTCCTGATGATATTTTACTAAACACACACTGTATGTATTAATAGCCCCGGGGATGATATTATGGGCATTACAGTGATAACCAGATATGTTGTATGACAAAGTTATCCTTTTTACACATGGCAATAATGATGCAATACCAGGTAATGTCAACATATATTGCCTGGAGTTACTCTGGCAAATGAACTTCAAAGTAACAGTCAGTGATTACTAGCGTTAGCTTAGTTCACTTTGGATTGGAATAACTAAAATATTTACGATTTTAACGAATTTGAAGAAATTGAAAAAATAATTTTATGTTCAAATATAAGTCCTTGCACTTTTTTTCGAAATCTAAGTGCATCTTCAAATATAAGTGCATACACGTTAATGCACGGAAATACGGTATATACATGTAGTAGGTAATGGATAAGGTTGTACTGTGATCATCGATGGCATGAAATCCTTCTGAATTTTCCTATTGTCTGTTTCTGACAAAACTATAGGCGGGGGACATTCTTATCTTTATCTCTAAGGCCAGTGTTTTTTATATTAGTTGGTTGACAGAAGTTATTATTTGAAACCTATGGGCAGGAGGACGGAAAAAAAAAAAAAAAATCTAAATTACTTTTTTTTTAAACTGGTCAACTTTATCGTTCACTAACTCGGGGTCGGAGGAACTAAAAAAAAAATGAGAGTAATTTTTGTAACAGTCAACTTATTTTTCTATATAAACTAGTGGTCGTATGGTAGAAAAAAATTCAAATCCAAAACTAGCAGGCTGTGAAAAAACTTTTTTTAATTAAAACAATCTGTGTTCATCTAAATCTACTTGCAGGTTTAGCTATTCACCGGCAAACACAGGGTCGGCGGCAATAAAAAAATATGTTTTTTTAATTGCCTAAGCACGACTATAGTCGTTTTTAATTTGTTTTATTAGCAGGTTATGTGTGTTTAAACGTCAAGATTTGCAAATGTTTGGTGTCAAATTAAACACATACTAGTAATTTTCATCCACTTGAAGTTGTGGGTCGCGGTAGCGAGACACAACTTCAAGTGGATGAAAATTTAATTTTTATAATGTAGCACTTTAAGGGTTAATGATAGCTACGGTTGCCTACTTGTTTGTTAAGAAATTGACATCGTGGCCACAGTGAAATTTAACAGTTCATCAATAATTGTCGAAGTTTTTAAAATTGTCTCTTTATCATAAACTTTAAGGTGCCTCTTCTTTTTATTAGCATAACAAACCATCTAGCCACGATGGAAGAGGAGAAGTACATGGAAACTTAAAGTGTGGTAATATCATGGTATGCTCCTTTTCTCCGAAGTTACTGAGTGTCAAGCTTGCTGATCCTGGCTTCATTCACATGTACAATGCTCTGAGCATGGAGCATGAGTGCAATAAAATCAGGTATGGTGGTGGAGGTTTATCGGGTTAGCGCTTTCTAATGTTGTATTTATCTCAAAGGTGGAGACATACTGTAGATCTGATAATTTTCACGTGTTTAAATTTTAACGAATTTCTGATTTCGGGACTTTTCACGAAGTTTAGAATTCGCGAATTTTCATTTTTCTTTATTAGCGGTATTATAATAATAATTTTCGCGAGATGCTTGAATTCGTGAATTTATCCTTCTCGCGAAATTTGCGAAAATTAAAACCTCGCGAATGTTATGTTACCAGATGTACAGTATTGTTTTTGCTATGCTCGCTCACCTCAGCCAGCTGAGCCCATTGGAATTTCAATATTTTTTTTTTTGTTTCAGTAGGGCTCGATAATTTATCTCAATATGAGCTTTTGGTACTGGGGAAATTCAACAGTGATTTTCCAAAGACATCACCTCTATGTTTAAAAATTGTTATGTTAAATGTTTCTTCACACAATGCATATCTTGTGTTTTTTGCCAAGAAATAGTATGTTGACCGAATAGAGCCATCTCGCCCTTTACTTTTTTTGCATCACTCTTTCCCTGTTTTGCATTGCCCTTTGTTTTACAGTTTTGTTGTCTAGTTGTTCGCATCACCCATTTGTAGTTTAGCATTGTTGTTTTTTAATTGTTTTGCAGTCATTTTGTTTTCTTTGCTTTTTAGCAGAATGATCTAATGCTTTAGTAGCAATTAAAAATAAGCACCACTGCATACAAATTTTACCCTCGAACCCTCACCAGATGCCATGAAATCAAGTCCAATATTCATAATGGCCAGGCAGCTTCATGACTCATTCAGTCACCACCTCTGGTCACAACTCCTGTTTTGTTTTCCTGGCTGAGCCCCTGTTTACCCACTATGTATCTCAAAGTTATGTAATTGACCAAGCAATAAAAAAGTTTTTATGTCAAATATCCACAGTACAATATACAATATTTTTGAATTTACCCACATAAAAATATTCGTCAATTTGAGATTTCAGACATATATGATTCACAATCATAATAGAACACACTATCCTTTGAATTTATTCATTTATTTGACTTTTTGGTTGAAAACAAGCAAGAAATGGGACAATGAGTAATTGTTTTCCAATATGTTTTCAACTTTGGTTGACAGGCACAGGTGGACTCGAGCTCTATGAGGCTTGTGAACCATATTAGTGAATTAAAATTAAATAATAAAATAATATATAACAGTATAATATAAAACCAACTGTTCACCTGTTATAGGTGTTGGCATAGTGATCATGTAAGCCAACGTAGGATTCAGTGATGTTAGTAATGTTTTTGTGTACCGTATTTTCGGTGTATAACCCGCTACTTTTTACTCCTTGGAAGGCCTGGTGCGGAGTATGCAACGAATGGAGGCTATACATTATTGAAGTCCGAAATTGCAAGTGGTTATTTTTTTTATAATTATGGTTGAATTTCTTCTGCGTATTTCGCGTCTAAATGTGTTATTTTTTCTGTACTTTGCGGACAGGAGCCTTCACTCGGCCACGTGCAAATAGCATCTACTGGCGGTGGATGGCCACTACACACAACATACCCCACTCTCACAGCTAGCCGTCACTCGGTAATCAGAGCATTGCATTAAGGAAGGTGTGACATTTTACTGCCAAGGGCCATGGTTGACAGGCCACTACACACAGTCATACCACCCTCTCACAGTTATCCGCCACTCGGTAATCAGAGCATTGCATTAAGAAAGGTGTGACATTTTACTGGCACGGGCCGCAGTTAACGGGCCACTACACACAGTCATACCCCACTTTCAAAGTTAGCCGCCATTCGGTAATCAGAACATTGCATCAATGAAGGTGTGACATTTTACTGCCAACAGCCGCGGTTAACCTACAAATAATTTACCTTCAGTTTTAGACGGTTCTTATGTCAGCACAATGATATATAAAATGGTCTTTGTAGTTAGAAACATTGGAAGCCCTGCATTGGAATAATAGAAACAAGTCGCCAAAATATGAATATAGGCCTACCGGACCAAACAATTACATTTCCTATGATAGTCTGAATTTCAAACGTTCAGGCCCCAGAATCTCTTCAGACAGACGAGACAAGGTCTATCAGGTCTATGACGTCACTGCATTGCAGCCTGCGTCTATGCGCCATTGTCGATCCAATGATGTTTTGATGTTGGGCCAACGTCGAAGATGGTGGGCGGTTCAGCGTCTTATGTTTACCAGGGATGGCATAACGGCGAGAGGACTACTACAATACACAGTGTGACACACAATGGTGATGAGATGGCACGCATACATGCTCTGTAATATAGGCTAAAACGTATAGATATTTATCTCGCCAGCTACAATCCGCCGTTAGTAGACCTCAAATTTTAAAAATACATGAAAATTATAATATACAATGTCGGCATAAGTGCTACGTATTTAAAACATATCGATTTTACATTGCAATAGGCCTAGCCCTAGGACACAAATTGTTCGTCAAAACTGTAGTGTTGTGAGTGGATCACAGATCAGTGGCAAATGCGGGGAACACCGCAGGGTATTCACCTGTGCAGGTATGTATTGTCAAAGCAGCAAATTTTTGTTGGTCAATTTAACCCTCTGTGGGCTATACTCCGTTGCGGGCAATACACCAGAAAATAAGGTACACATTATTTTCTAAATTTACACAGTCGATTATAAATTTTGGGATATGTACACTTAAAATAAAGATAACTGACAGTTGTCCGTCATCAGTTTCCCGCACCAAAGCAGAGATAAAATAGTACAAGGTGTAACAAAAAAGACACTCTGGAATGCGTAAAAACATAATTAAAACCTCTAAAGATTGTAGTTGTTAAAAAAAAGAGTAATTTGTGTTACATCCCTGACATTTTTACTTTTATAGAATGTTTTGATTTCAGATTAGCATGGATAGCTCCTGAATTGTATCCAGATTTAAAACAAATGACCCTTGCTACTGACATCTATGCTTTTGGAATCACCCTCCATGAGCTGTTTTCTTATGGAGAGCGCCCTTACAGATTTAAGGAAGAGGGTGAGGTTAGTGATTTAATGTATATACCCAGTAACTAGTTTAATGGCTATATAACTGAAAGAGGAACAGTTTTAGATTTTTTAACTTAGGCCTACATCATTCAAAGTAAGTAAAATGTCAACTGGTGATTATTACCTCTACCAGGAAGGTTATGTTTTTGTTAGCTCCCGCCGTCACCGTAGGTGAGCGAAGGGAGCTATGGATTCTACCTCCGTTTTTTTTTGGCCTCTTCTTTTGCCTATAACTTTGTGAGAAAATAAGCTAGGATAACAATTTTTGGTATGTGGGTTACTTCCAGGTGGCTAATGGACGGGTTAAAATATTTTTAATCTGAATTCAATACGCAAGGTTGCAGAGGAGAAAATGATGATGTGACGGCGTTGGGCCGTTGGGCCGTTGGGCCGTTGGGCCGTTGGGCCGTCCGTAAACAATTCGTTTCCGGAGCATATCTCTGAAAGTACTTGTCCGATTGTCTTCAAATTTTACACACAACACCCCTAGGGGGTCTAGTTGTGCCTTTTGGGGTATTTGAACTTTGACCTACTTCTGGTTCAGAACTATGACCTATTTAGACGTTTTGACGCGCACTTCGTTTCCGGAGCAGATCTCGAAAAGTACTGGGCCGATGACAGTCATATTGCACATACATGTTCTCTAAGGTCCCTAGTTGTGCCTTTTCAGGTTTTTGGACCTTGACCTTGAAGTTGACCCAGCACTTTGACCTAATTTATAACATCGGTAAATCCGACTGAAAGATTTTGAGGAATATCATGAAAACCGCTCAAGATAGCTACACCATTACTATAAAACAAATTGTGAGGTTTCAGGAGAGGATGCATCTTGAAAAATTTCAAGTCGATAAAATTAAAAATGGCTGCCTATCGGCCATTATTCACCTTGACAGGCCTGATATTGCGGAATATCATGAAAACTGCTCAAGATAGCTACACCATTAATATCAAATAAATTGTAAGGTTTCAGGAGAGGATGCATCCTGAAAAATTTGAAGTTGATAAAATTCAAAATGGCCGCCTATCAGCCATTATTCACCTCGACAGGCCTGATATTGTGGAATATCATGAAAACCGCTCAAGATATCTAAACCATTACTATAAAACAAATTGTAAGGCTTCAGGAGAGGATGTATTTTGAAAAAATTCATTTTGTCAAAGTTCAAAATGGCCGCCAATCGGCCATTATTCACTTTCACATGGCCGTTATATGGTAAACCGTGCTAGATGGCTAGACCATTACTATAAAACAAAATGTGTGATTTCAGGAGAGGATGCATCTTGAAAAAATTTGACTCGATAAAATTCAAAATGGCCGCTTATCGGCCATTATTCACTTTCACATGGCCGTTATTTGGTAAACCGTGCTAGATGGCTAGACCATTACTATAAAACAAAATGTGTGATTTCAGGTGAGGATGCATCTTGAAAAAATTCGACTCTATAAAATTCAAAATGGCCGCTTATCGGCCATTATTCACTTTCACATGGCCGTTATTTGGTAAACCGTGCTAGATGGCTAGACCATTACTATAAAACAAATTGTGAGGTTTCAGGAGAGGATGGATCTTGAAAAATTTCAAGTCGATAAAATTAAAAATGGCCGCCTATCGGCCATTATTCACCTTGACCGGCCTGATATTGCGGAATATCATGAAAACCGCTCAAGATAGCTACACCATTAATATCAAATAAATTGTAAGGTTTCAGGAGAGGATGCATCCTGAAAAATTTGAAGTTGATAAAATTCAAAATGGCCGCCCATCAGCCATTATTCACCTCGACAGGCCTGATATTGTGGAATATCATGAAAACCGCTCAAGATATCTAAACCATTACTATAAAACAAATTGTAAGGCTTCAGGAGAGAATGTATTTTGAAAAAATTCATTTTGTCAAAGTTCAAAATGGCCGCCAATCGGCCATTATTCACTTTCACATGGCCGTTATTTGGTAAACCGTGCTAGATGGCTAGACCATTACTATAAAACAAAATGTGTGATTTCAGGAGAGGATGCATCTTGAAAAAATTTGACTCGATAAAATTCAAAATGGCCGCTTATCGGCCATTATTCACTTTCACATGGCCGTTATTTGGTAAACCGTGCTAGATGGCTAGACCATTACTATAAAACAAAATGTGTGATTTCAGGAAAGGATGCATCTTGAAAAAATTCGACTCTATAAAATTCAAAATGGCCGCTTATCGGCCATTATTCACTTTCACATGGCCGTTATTTGGTAAACCGTGCTAGATGGCTAGACCATTACTATAAAACAAAATGTGTGATTTTAGGAGAGGATCGATGCATCTTGAAAAAATTAGACTCGATAAAATTCAAAATGGCCGCTTATCGGCCATTATTCACTTTCACATGGCCGTTATTTGGTCAACCGTGCTAGATGGCTAGACCATTACCTGATTACTATAAAACAAAGTGTGAGTTTTCGGGGGAGGATGCACCCTGAAAAGTTTTAATTTACGAATTCAAAATGGCCGACAATCAGCATTATTTACCTCGATAGGCCTGATATCAGGTAAACCGTGCTAGATAGCTAGACCATTACTATAAAACAAAATGTGACGTTTAGAGAGAGGATGCCTTTAAAAAACTTTCGACTCAATCGAATTCAAAATGGCCGCCTATCGGCCACTATTTACTTTCACATTGCTGATATTTGGTAAACCGTGTTAGATAGCTGGTCCATTACTATAAAACAAAATGTGAGATTACAAGAGAGGTTGCATCTTGAAAAAAATTGACTCAATCAAATTCAAAATGGCCGCCTATCGGCCATTATTTACTTTCACATAGCCGGTTTTTAGTAACCGTACTAGATGGCTAGACCATTACTATAAAACAAAATGTGAGATTTCAGGAGAGGATGCATCTTGAAAAATTTTGACTTGATCAAATTCAAAATGGCCTCCTATCGGCCATTATTCACTTTCACATGGGCGATATTTGGTAAACCGTGCTAGATGGCTAGACCATTACTATAGAATGAAATGTGACATTTCAGCTGAGGATGCATCTTGAAAAATTCCGACTCGATCAAATTCAAAATGGCCCCCTATCGGCCATTATTTACTTTCACATGCCCAATATTTTGCAAACTGTGTTAGATGTTAGTCTATTACTATAAAACAAAATATGAGGTTTCGGGGGAGGGATGCACCCTAAGTTTTTAACTAGTTTATATCGAATTCAAAATGACCGTAAATCAGCTATTAGTTACCTCGATTGGCCTGATATCGGGTAAACCATGCCAGATAGGTAGACCATTACTGGGATACTGATTAGGATCATTAATTTTAATGGAGGTTTGCAATCTCTGACAAAAACTGTCTAGTTCTTATCTTACTCTTAGACTGAGCTTCTTAGACCTAGTTGTCTTGCGTCTTGATTTTTGACCTAGCCTAGTACTACATTAAAAACCCTACACAAAATTGCTTAAATCAAATTCTAATTCGTCGCGGGAGCTCCTGGACTTATGTAGTCTTGTTTCTTGTTGGTCTGTCAGTCCGACAGATTACATACCTTAAAAGAAAGAACAGATTTGCATGAAACTTTCACCTGGCTGTTGTGGGCTAAGGAACAATCGATTAAATTTGGGAGATGATCCGGAGTACTATCCTGATTATGATCCGGAACGCATTGATTACATAACCCTTTGCCTTTGTCATGCTGGTGGTAAAGCATGGAAGACTACTTTATGATGCCATAATCTCACTACTGTTGTGTACTTTTACTAGACCCACTTGATCATCTGCAGAGAAGTTTTACTACCAACTTTATGAATGAATGCAATACTACTATAGGTTCTGGAGGCTTGATGCACAAATAAATGTCACAAAGCTTGAGCGAGCCTTCTCTAGGCAATGCCTATATCATATTACTTGTTTGGCCAATGACATATTTTCATTGCATTTTGGGGATGATCTGGATTACAATCCAAATGCAGGACCCGGATTACGATCATTAATTTCGGCCTGGTTTGCAGTCTCTCACTGCTGTTTCAGAAAAAAACTAGAACCTAAAAATATAGAAAATTGGATAATGGACTAACCATGCTAACCTGAACCCCTCCCATGTATTTGTATGATCAGCTTGTGGTCAACCATGTTATACTGTTATACACTCTAGTGAATGTAGCCTGTAGAATATAGTGTCTTTTAACCCTTAAAATGCTCATCACATTAATAGCTGTTTTCAAACTCTTTAATTCACTCAAAATTTGGGAGTGAAATGGCATATGTTAGATTGGCATACGCATACTTATTTTACCCACTAGAATTTGTGTCTCGCTTCTATAATTTAGCAGATTATGGGTTCAACCCTTCCAGCGCCCATCTAATTCCTCTCATTTTTATTTACACTGAGAGGATTTGCGGCTTTAATGTGAATAAAAATTGCCTTCTTTTATAAAATAACTGAGTATAATTTTTTAACCCTTTAAGCCCTCACGATGCATTAAGGCATCATCGCACATCTCTGAAAATAACTTAATTTCCTGAAACCTAGTGGTTTTTCATGGAAATGTTTTAAAAATGATATTATATTTTTTCATTTGTCACCCACTTTAAGTCATTTTCATCCACTACAAGTCGAGAATTGCGGCAGCAATTCGCGGCTTGTAGTGGATGAAAATGACAATGGTAAATTCAGGCTTCAAAGGGTTAAATGAAAGATCAGAATGATCTTGTTGGGTTTGAATCTACTATTTTTTAATCATTTATTTCAATTCAAAATATGCCATGTGGTATGACAAGAGAGCTTGAAAGTTTTTAAGCCTTGGTTAAACTGTTGAAGACGAGCATTGAAGATCTAAGCAATTTATGTCGAAAATTTATGTCGAAAATGATCACGTAATGTCATCAAAATGTTAGCTTCTTGCATTTTTGAAATATATTTGTCCAAATCGTGAGCTTCGAAGTTTAGAATGTCTGTATTAAGTTTAGCGGGAAGGATATAAAAATATTAAAGCATAATATAGTCACTTTATGGCAAGAAGTACACAATTTAAGTATGTGGTAATTACATAATTATTAATTAATTACATATCTGCCCATATATAACATCATAATATTCATATAGTTAACGGTTGAAAATCTTTTTTTTTTCAGTAGGCCTAAATGTAAGGCATAAATTTTATTATCACTATTTTGTTGATTGCAGCTGTTTGAATCATTAAGTAGAAGGAGGCTGGTTGAGTTGAACAAACCTCGAGCTTGCCCTGACCTCATCATGAAACTGATCAATAACTGTAAAAAACTCAAATCTGATGAACGTCCCTCTACCCGGGATATTCTAGGTGTTATCTGCACCACCATGCAAGAGAGTGAGTGTCCTCAACTTTTTAACTGCCTGAGAATTTCAATCCACTGTGAGCTGTTAATCACTACCACAATTGCCATGTCACAGTGAATGAATAGTACCCAATTGTTTAATGTATCTTAGTGTAATATATCAAAATAACGCTTAGAGCTCTTTTTTTTACCCCTTTGCTGGGCCCGAAAGGGTATTCTCGTCCCCTTCGTGCTCCGCCATCTCCACCGCCGCACGCAGCCTTTTGACTAATACACCAACAGATTGAATTCATAATTCCTTCAAACATTCAACTGGCAATTTTTTTACCCAAGGTCATAGGTGAAAGGTCAAAGATTAAAAAAAATTCTTGATAACGCGATAACTCGAAAAATAATTATTGAATCTCACCAATTTTTTATGTGAAGTTACCCTTGAGTATGGAGATGACCTGATTAGATTTTCAGCTTTCTACTGATAATCAAAATGACTGCCACCCGACGACTATATTTTTTTTCTTCTACTTAATTTTTTTTTCAAAATTTTCTTGAAACCTGGTATATATAGGTTTTCTTGATTTGTAAGTCTATTGGCATTGTCCGCTCTCATGTGCGACCGAAAACGAGGCTACAGCGGCAATTTTTTTAAAAATTCCTTGTTAACGCAATAACTTGAAAACTAATTATTGGATCTCTTATATTTTTTATGTGAAGTTAGCCATGATTATGGAGATGGCCTGATTAGATTTCAGCTTTTCACTGATAATTAAAATGGCCGCCACCTCTATTTTTGTTTTTTTCAGAATTCCCTTGAAACCTGTATATATATAGGTTTCCGGGGTCTGCAAGGCTATTTATAATAAGCATTCTCCGTTTTCATGTGAAACTGGAAACGAGACTATGGCGGCCATTTTGGTTTTATCATTATTAATAAATCGTTCGTATTTTCAGTTAAATGCCTTGAATACCGGGTATATAGGTTTTCAGGGTCTGCGAATCTATTGGCTTTCCCCGTTTTCATGTGCGATCCAAACCAACGCCATCTTGATTTCATCATTGATCTTCTATTATTGGCATAACATATTGGAAGCAGTTGTGTCAGATTTGTGAACATTTTGAGTCACTGCATTAGGTCAGGGGTGTTTGAGTGCTTGCATGATATTTTTTGATAGGTTGTATTATTTTCTATGAAATTAGGCTTAATTAACAATATGCCTTGTGACACATTTATAAATGTGGCACTAGTGGTTAAAGTATTATGATAGGTTGTATTATTTAATTTAAGACCAAACATTTGCAAATCTTGATGGTTAGATACTTATTTTATTCTCGATTTGCTCATCTGATAAAACGAATTAAAAAAATTAAAATATACATACTTGATTACAGTTGTGCTTAGAGGTGAAAGGGTTTTTTTTGATGTTTACATATACATGTATTTTCTCGGCTACGTGGCATATAATACACACGCTGTTCAATTGGTTATTGCTGGGCTAATGTGATGATATATGCTGAAATTAATCATGAGGAAAACACACCAAAAATACTGTGATTGATAGGTCTCTAATCTAAGTGTTCAACTTAGGTGAACATAGACTTATGTATACAGTGTATGTACTCAGTGTTTGAAATCTCACTCTCAGCCCTGGATACATTGAAACATACACCTCCATTTCAGTGAATGATTTGTTTTAGCTGACACCTGTGGTGAGTTAACGATCAATGATTACAGCCGAATCGCTCCAGTAATAGCACCAGATTATAAGGAAGGTACTCAAATGGCTGTGGGTCTACCACAGTCTGTGCCGCAGGGAGGAAGCAGTGATCCACTTCTCACACCTGCTGCAAGGTAAGTGCCGATTGCTGGATCAATGCCTCATGTCAAAGACGTCGTGTCAGCAAATATCCTTAGTGGACAATTGTCTGGTTGTCAGACTGCATTTTCTTAACTGTCAGTGTCTACATGTACAAGATATCTTATTTAAACTTTCACCGCCTTGAAGTTGTGTGTCTCTGCCGCGACCCACAACTTCAGGTGAGTGAAAATTACTCATGTTTGTTTAATTTGAGACCAAACATTTGCAAATTTTGCTGTTTAAACACTCACTTCATTCCCTGTAATAGTGATTTGATAGCCTAGTAAGACAAATAGAAAGATATTATAGTCATGCTTAGCGTTTGAAGGGTTAACAATTTTGATTATATTTCTTGACCCTTTAACCGCCAAGTTAATTAATTTAAATTTTTACCAACTTGAAGTTGTGTCTCGCTGACGCGATTCACTACTTCAAATGAGTGAAAATTATTCACATTTGACAAAATGGAGGTCAAGTATTTTCAAATCTTGCTAATTGATGTCATGTTTTATCTTTAACATGTTTAAAATGGGATATTTAATCTGCTAATAAAAAATGAAAAACCGAATATAATCGGGACTGGCGTTTAAAATTTTAAACTGTTTATCAATTACTCTCCTAACACTCGGGGTATTTTTCGGCATTGTTTTGTCATTCCCAGCAAACACAAGCCAATAATTCCAATGTTGGTTTAATGTTGGGTCAGCATCGCAGACATTGAACCAACATTACACCTACATCCGGGCAATATTTTGTGTTTGCTGGGTTGACATTGAGATGAGAATTGCACCCCATCTCCTCCAAACTTAAAGTGAATAGAAATGACCTCATTTTATCACATACATAATTGTAATACATGTATATCAAGTAGCAGAGTAGAGCCTCCATAGTTTTGTGGATTTTTCTTTTTAGAAGAAATCCTTTTTAGAATAAATCCTATGCAAAATATGTCATTTGATGCATATATGCAATGTGTGTATGTAATTTTAACCCATTACCTGTTAAATTGAATTTTTTAATCCACTTAACCCTTACAGCGCAGGGATCGACATTAGTCGTCAAAATCTGACGTCATTAGACATCAGATTCTGATGACTAAATCCCCGCGCTGTAAGAGTAAAACTATTTCTAATGGCCGTAGACCCATAACACAGGTATTCAAATGAAGCGGAAGGGGGTAAATAAGACACTTATGATGATTTCAAAATAAAAAAAACTTTTGGCCTCCATGGTTTTCATAACAAAATTCAGCGCTTAAAGGATTGACGTTGTGCCTCACTAAAGTGGTTCACAACTTCAAGTGGTAGAAAAGTAATCATATTTGTCTAATTTGGGATCAAACATTTACAATTCCTCATGATTGAACATCAGTTTATTTCACCAAAATCTGTATTTGATATGATAAAGAGGTATTGAAAATGAGTCATTGACACAATTAGCGCTTAAGGGTTTGCTGTCATTTTTTAGCCCGCCTTTTAATTTTAATTAAAAAAGGTGGGCTATTGCAATTGAAGTTCGGCGTCGTCGGCGTCGGCGTTAACATTTACTTGTGGGCGTGATAACTTGAAAAGTTTTTCATGTTTCCTTCCCAAATTTGTTTTGCATGTTACTAATGACCACTTCTCGGACAAGTTCAATAATGGCTGAAAAAAAATTCAAAATGGCCGACTTATTGCGATTTTTCACCCTTTACGTCAATAATTTGACCTTGTGGGCGCGATAACTTGAAAAGTTTTTCACGTATCCTTTTCAAATTTGTTATGCATGTTACTAATGACCAGTTCTCGGACAAGTTTAATAATGGCCGGAAAAAAAAAAAAAATGGCCGATTTATTGCGATTTTTCACATTTTACGTCAATAATTTGACCTTGTGGGCGCGATAACTTGAAAAGTTTTCCACATATCCTTTTCAAATTTGTTATGCATGTTACTAATGACCAGTTCTCGGACAAGTTCAATAATGGCCAAAAAAAAAAAAAAAATGGCCGATTTATTGCGATTTTTCTCATTTTACGTCAATAATTTGACCCTGTGGGCGCGATAACTTGAAAAGTTTTTCTCATATTCTCTTCAAATTTGTTATGTATGTTACTTATAAGTAGTTCTTGGACAAGTTCAATAATGGCTAAAAAAAAAAAAAATGGCCGATTTATTGTGATTTTTCTCATTTTACGTCAATAATTTGACCTTGTGGGCGCGATAACTTGAAAAGTTTTTCACATATCCTCTTCAAATTTGTTATGCATGTTACTAATAAGTAGTTCTTGGACAAGTTCAATAATGGCTGGAAAAAAATTCAAAATAGCCGATTTATTGCGATTTTTCTCATTTTACGTCAATAATTTGACCTTGTAGGCGCGATAACTTCAACATTTTCACAAGTATCCTCTTCAAGTTTGTTATGCATGTTACTAATAAGCAGTTCTTGGACAAGCTCAATAATGGCCGGTAAAAAAATCAAAATGGTTGACTTATTGCGATTTTTCACATTTATTTTACGTCCATAATTTGACCTTGTGGGCGCGATAACTTGAAAAGCGGCTGGTTTTTTAACGCATTGGCTCGAGTGAAGCTTACAAATGAAGACACTTTTGTAATACCCCCCTCCTCATATATCGACTTTGATCTTTATGACACCAATAGAAAACATTTTTGTCAGACGCATCTTATAGATCTGCTTGTAGTCTATGCAAGTATTATATAGTATATCATATTATACATGTATCTATCTTATTTAACATACCATTTATATCTTGGGTTGTTATTTACGTGATGACATTCGTCTTTACTTTCCTTATCATAATTCGGCGGCGGGCTATTATCGAGTGTGCTCTTGTTCCTAGTTGTTGTGACATGTCGAGCAATTCAAGGATTGGTAGCACTATGACAGAATCTACGATGGATGATTACCCTGCAAGTTTATATGCTGCCACACGTAAGTACTTTGTCAAATAATAATTTTCACACCGAAAATTTAAATTTTAAACCATGTAAGTTAATGCCTATACAAACTGCATTTTAATACCTGATTGGAATAGGATAGTTAAAGGGACTGGCTCAGGCTAAAATCATCAGAAAATCGGTGATTTTATTTTGGCTTATTAATATGACCATATGATGTAAACTGATTTCTGATTTACGGGAATTTTGTCTCTATATCTAGCCTAACTGGTGAATGCGCAGCACAAAAATTTAAAAACTTTTGCAGTTCTAGTCTATGAACATGTTTACATCATAAGGTCATATTAATAAACCAAAATAAAATCACCAATTTTTTTATGATTTTAGCCTGAGCCAGTCCCTTTAAACTTTTTCTTTTTCAAAATTCAATCAAAATTCAAATCATTCATCCCCGAGAAAAAAAGCTGATCTTGCATTTTGAATTTGTGTTTACAATGCTGCATTGGAGTAAGAGGCATGGAGAGCAATGCTTGTCAACTTAGTTCGGCAATTATATTTTTAATAAAAGATATATATACATTACCCTGAAAAAAACGAGGTCCACGCGCGGACCGCGTTATAACCGATATTGCGGTGTAGCGACTCGCGCTATATCGGGATTCTACTGTATTTTAGTTTTTGCATGAAACAATGGATGAATTATTTTATATACATAAACATGCAATATAAATAAACATGCAAATAAATTTATAAAACATCCCTCTTCAAGAATATTTTAGAAGAACTAGGAGATTTAACAAGATACAGAGTTTCTGACACTAAAGACATCATGTTTGATGCGAATACACTCTTTATTATATATGTGCAATTACACTATAAGAAAGAAAACCTTTTTATACTTGTCTATTTTCTTTTCCTTCTAAGCACAATGGTCTCAGGGTTTTCATTTGGATATTCTGAAACCTAAATTTTACCCTGGGAACCAGTGATGTGCCTGATGATTGATTATAATCCATGATCAGTTGTTTGATACGCCAATTATGATGATCGATCATAAATATAAATCAATCAATTATTGCTGATAAATTAAATTATGGACTGATTCAGAGTTTCTCAAAAAATTGTCTGACCGAGCCTGTCCCACCCGGTGCCTGTATTCTAAGCACAATGGTTGCAGTGTAGGTGTGGCGTGTGTTGTCAACCCCTAGAACACTGATGTCGACTTGTAGACATTCTGTGTTTCTATTAGCACCTGTACGACCCCTGATAACCAGCTGCTAAAAATACAATATGCTTTCCATCTTGAAACACTGGTATTTATTGGGACGTAAATTTCACAAATAAAACAAATTTTCAGTCACTTGAAGTTGTGGATCGCGGTAGCGAGACACAACTTCAAGTGGCTGAAAATTTAAATTTTTTTGCTCAGTGCTCTAAGGGTAAACATATTTGACAAAGATATGTACAGTTCTTGTTTTCAATTTACACAAACGCACGCGCACCTAACTTAAGACATTTTCACTCCACTGATTAATTGTGATCATCGGTCAGTTACACCAACCAATTATAACCAATGATTGATTATGAAATTCCAGCAAATTCCCCTTAGTACTGGGTACCCCCTCACCCCTGTTAACAAAACGCTGTACATGCCCCTGACCTATCCATACTAAACAAGATGAAGTTATAATTGTCTATTTAAATGAGCTACTAAATTTAGCACTTGACATGTTAATAAATAATGTTGCAATTTAATCATTTTGTTACAGCATTTCTTAACTCTAGGCCTTTGCCAGTTGTGCCTACTGTTCAAATACCGGAAGAAATATTTCGTAACTTATTAACAGAAGTACCCAGAGGATTATTGGGAGAAGTAAGTAGAAATGTTGTTCATATAGATATAATTTAAAGTAACCAGAGCATGGAAAATTTTTGTTCATGTTGTCCGACTGTCTGCCGGTCTGTCCTCCTAGTCATCGCAATAATTCCTTAACAATTGAAGCTAACAGTTCCATATTAATATGTGCCATGTACCTCATCATCCATAATCCATAAATTACTAGGTCACAGAGCCCACTTAGAAAAACTGTATCATCACAATATCTCCACTCTTACACTTAAAATTGTATTTCATATCCGTACCAGTGATAGGCCTTAGAAAATTCTAGGTCAAGTTTGAGGATAGGTGAACTTAATACTTCTCAAGGTCACAGAGACCTACACAATAAAACTTTGTCGTCATAATATCTTCATTCTTACAATTTATATCTCTTACATATCCATACCAGTGATAGACCTTAGAAAATAGGTAAAGTTAGAATATAGGTGACCTTGATCTTTTCAAGGTCACAGGGGAAGAAAGAGGGATTATTTTTCATTTTGATACTTAGGTTGCTACTATTCGTATCACTTCCATATCCATATGAAAGTTAGCTTGACAATAGGTGACCTTGAGCTATTTTTCTAGGTCAAAGAGGCCTATATTGACTATAACTATAACTTTGTCATTCAGATATCTCCATTCCTGCAATTTATATCTCTTTCATATCCATACCAGTGATACACCTAAGACACTCTACGTTAAGTTTGAAGATTGATGACCTTGACCTATTTTCCAAGGTCCCAAACAAAGGAAAACTTTGTCAACAAATATCTTTGCTTTATTTCTCACATATCCATGCCAGTGATATACCTTATAAAATCTAGGTCAAGTTTGAAGATAGGTGACCTTGGCCTATTTTTCATCACGATGTCTTCACTGCCACATTATTTTATTGCTTTCATGTCCATACCAATCATATACCTTATAAAACTCTAGGTCAGGTTCCAAAGATCATTGACCTACAGAAAAAAAACTATCAGTTCTCACAAGTGTCTTTGGTTTGTACTAATTTTTGTCAGATGTCTGAATGAACTGCCTGTGGTGTGTTTGTGGCGCTGATTTAACGTCAGATGATTGGATGGAGTGCCTGTGGTGTGTTTGCGGCACTGATTTAATGGCAGATGATTGGATGGAGTGTATGTAGTGTGTTTGTGGCACTGATTTAATGTCAGATGATTGGATGGAGTGGCTGTGGTGTGTTTGTGGCACTGATTTAATGGCAGATGATTGGATGGAGTGTCTGTAGTGTGTTTGTGGCACTGATTTAATGTCAGATGATTGGATGGAGTGGCTGTGGTGTGTTTGTGGCACTGATTTAATGGCAGATGATTGGATGGAGTGTCTGTAGTGTGTTTGTGGCACTGATTTAATGTCAGATGATTGGATGGAGTGGCTGTGGTGTGTTTGTGGCACTGATTTAATGTCAGATGATTGGATGGGGTGGCTGTGGTGTGTTTGTGGCACTGATTTAATGTCAGATGATTGGATGGAGTGCCTGTGGTGTGTTTGTGGCACTGATTTAATGGCAGATGATTGGATGGAGTGTCTGTAGTGTGTTTGTGGCACTGATTTAATGTCAGATGACTGGATGGAGTGGCAGTGGTGTGTTTGTGGCACTGATTTAATGGCAGATGATTGGATGGAGTGTCTGTAGTGTGTTTGTGGCACTGATTTAATGTCAGATGATTGGATGGAGTGGCTGTGGTGTGTTTGTGGCACTGATTTAATGTCAGATGACTGGATGGAGTGGCTGTGGTGTGTTTGTGGCACTGATTTAATGTCAGATGATTGGATGGAGTGCCTGTGGTGTGTTTGCGGCACTGATTTAATGGCAGATGATTGGATGGAGTGTCTGTAGTGTGTTTGTGGCACTGATTTAATGTCAGATGATTGGATGGAGTGTCTGTAGTGTGTTTGCGGCACTGATTTAATGTCAGATGACTGGATGGAGTGTCTGTAGTGTGTTTGTGGCACTGATTTAATGTCAGATGATTGGATGGAGTGGCTGTGGTGTGTTTGTGGCACTGATTTAACGTCAGATGATTGGATGGAGTGCCTGTGGTGTGTTTGCGGCACTGATTTAATGTCAGATGATTGGATGGAGTGGCTGTGGTGTGTTTGTGGCACTGATTTAACGTCAGATGATTGGATGGAGTGCCTGTGGTGTGTTTGCGGCACTGATTTAATGGCAGATGATTGGATGGAGTGTCTGTAGTGTGTTTGTGGCACTGATTTAATGTCAGATGATTGGATGGAGTGTCTGTAGTGTGTTTGCGGCACTGATTTAATGTCAGATGACTGGATGGAGTGTCTGTAGTGTGTTTGTGGCACTGATTTAATGTCAGATGATTGGATGGAGTGGCTGTGGTGTGTTTGTGGCACTGATTTAACGTCAGATGATTGGATGGAGTGCCTGTGGTGTGTTTGCGGCACTGATTTAATGGCAGATGATTGGATGGAGTGTCTGTAGTGTGTTTGCGGCACTGATTTAATGTCAGATGACTGGATGGAGTGTCTGTAGTGTGTTTGTGGCACTGATTTAATGTCAGATGATTGGATGGAGTGGCTGTGGTGTGTTTGTGGCACTGATTTAACGTCAGATGATTGGATGGAGTGCCTGTGGTGTGTTTGCGGCACTGATTTAATGGCAGATGATTGGATGGAGTGTCTGTAGTGTGTTTGTGGCACTGATTTAATGTCAGATGATTGGATGGAGTGTCTGTAGTGTGTTTGCGGCACTGATTTAATGTCAGATGACTGGATGGAGTGTCTGTAGTGTGTTTGTGGCACTGATTTAATGTCAGATGATTGGATGGAGTGGCTGTGGTGTGTTTGTGGCACTGATTTAATGTCAGATGATTGGATGGAGTGCCTGTGGTGTGTTTGTGGCACTGATTTAATGGCAGATGATTGGATGGAGTGTCTGTAGTGTGTTTGTGGCACTGATTTAATGTCAGATGACTGGATGGAGTGGCAGTGGTGTGTTTGTGGCACTGATTTAATGTCAGATGATTGGATGGAGTGTCTGTAGTGTGTTTGTGGCACTGATTTAATGTCAGATGATTGGATGGAGTGTCTGTAGTGTGTTTGCGGCACTGATTTAATGTCAGATGACTGGATGGAGTGTCTGTAGTGTGTTTGTGGCACTGATTTAATGTCAGATGATTGGATGGGGTGGCTGTGGTGTGTTTGTGGCACTGATTTAATGTCAGATGATTGGATGGAGTGCCTGTGGTGTGTTTGTGGCACTGATTTAATGGCAGATGATTGGATGGAGTGTCTGTAGTGTGTTTGTGGCACTGATTTATTGTCAGATGACTGGATGGAGTGGCAGTGGTGTGTTTGTGGCACTGATTTAATGGCAGATGATTGGATGGAGTGTCTGTAGTGTGTTTGTGGCACTGATTTAATGTCAGATGATTGGATGGAGTGGCTGTGGTGTGTTTGTGGCACTGATTTAATGTCAGATGACTGGATGGAGTGGCAGTGGTGTGTTTGTGGCACTGATTTAATTTCAGATGATTGGATGGAGTGCCTGTGGTGTGTTTGCGGCACTGATTTAATGGCAGATGATTGGATGGAGTGTCTGTAGTGTGTTTGTGGCACTGATTTAATGTCAGATGATTGGATGGAGTGTCTGTAGTGTGTTTGCGGCACTGATTTAATGTCAGATGACTGGATGGAGTGTCTGTAGTGTGTTTGTGGCACTGATTTAATGTCAGATGATTGGATGGAGTGGCTGTGGTGTGTTTGTGGCACTGATTTAACGTCAGATGATTGGATGGAGTGCCTGTGGTGTGTTTGCGGCACTGATTTAATGTCAGATGATTGGATGGAGTGGCTGTGGTGTGTTTGTGGCACTGATTTAACGTCAGATGATTGGATGGAGTGCCTGTGGTGTGTTTGCGGCACTGATTTAATGGCAGATGATTGGATGGAGTGTTTGTAGTGTGTTTGTGGCACTGATTTAATGTCAGATGATTGGATGGAGTGTCTGTAGTGTGTTTGCGGCACTGATTTAATGTCAGATGACTGGATGGAGTGTCTGTAGTGTGTTTGTGGCACTGATTCAATGTCAGATGATTGGATGGAGTGGCTGTGGTGTGTTTGTGGCACTGATTTAACGTCAGATGATTGGATGGAGTGCCTGTGGTGTGTTTGCGGCACTGATTTAATGTCAGATGATTGGATGGAGTGTCTGTAGTGTGTTTGCGGCACTGATTTAATGTCAGATGACTGGATGGAGTGTCTGTAGTGTGTTTGTGGCACTGATTTAATGTCAGATGATTGGATGGAGTGGCTGTGGTGTGTTTGTGGCACTGATTTAACGTCAGATGATTGGATGGAGTGCCTGTGGTGTGTTTGCGGCACTGATTTAATGGCAGATGATTGGATGGAGTGTCTGTAGTGTGTTTGTGGCACTGATTTAATGTCAGATGATTGGATGGAGTGTCTGTAGTGTGTTTGCGGCACTGATTTAATGTCAGATGACTGGATGGAGTGTCTGTAGTGTGTTTGTGGCACTGATTTAATGTCAGATGATTGGATGGAGTGGCTGTGGTGTGTTTGTGGCACTGATTTAACGTCAGATGATTGGATGGAGTGCCTGTGGTGTGTTTGCGGCACTGATTTAATGGCAGATGATTGGATGGAGTGTCTGTAGTGTGTTTGTGGCACTGATTTAATGTCAGATGATTGGATGGAGTGTCTGTAGTGTGTTTGCGGCACTGATTTAATGTCAGATGACTGGATGGAGTGTCTGTAGTGTGTTTGTGGCACTGATTTAATGTCAGATGATTGGATGGAGTGGCTGTGGTGTGTTTGTGGCACTGATTTAGTGTCAGATGATTGGATGGAGTGGCTGTGGTGTGTTTGTGGCGCTGATTTAACGTCAGATGATTGGATGGAGTGCCTGTGGTGTGTTTGCGGCACTGATTTAATGGCAGATGATTGGATGGAGTGTTTGTAGTGTGTTTGTGGCACTGATTTAATGTCAGATGATTGGATGGAGTGGCTGTGGTGTGTTTGTGGCACTGATTTAACGTCAGATGATTGGATGGAGTGCCTGTGGTGTGTTTGCGGCACTGATTTAATGTCAGATGATTGGATGGAGTGGCTGTGGTGTGTTTGTGGCACTGATTTAACGTCAGATGATTGGATGGAGTGCCTGTGGTGTGTTTGCGGCACTGATTTAATGGCAGATGATTGGATGGAGTGTCTGTAGTGTGTTTGTGGCACTGATTTAATGTCAGATGATTGGATGGAGTGTCTGTAGTGTTTTTGCGGCACTGATTTAATGTCAGATGACTGGATGGAGTGTCTGTAGTGTGTTTGTGGCACTGATTTAATGTCAGATGATTGGATGGAGTGGCTGTGGTGTGTTTGTGGCACTGATTTAACGTCAGATGATTGGATGGAGTGCCTGTGGTGTGTTTGCGGCACTGATTTAATGGCAGATGATTGGATGGAGTGTCTGTAGTGTGTTTGTGGCACTGATTTAATGTCAGATGATTGGATGGAGTGTCTGTAGTGTGTTTGCGGCACTGATTTAATGTCAGATGACTGGATGGAGTGTCTGTAGTGTGTTTGTGGCACTGATTTAATGTCAGATGATTGGATGGAGTGGCTGTGGTGTGTTTGTGGCACTGATTTAACGTCAGATGATTGGATGGAGTGCCTGTGGTGTGTTTGCGGCACTGATTTAATGGCAGATGATTGGATGGAGTGTCTGTAGTGTGTTTGTGGCACTGATTTAATGTCAGATGATTGGATGGAGTGTCTGTAGTGTGTTTGCGGCACTGATTTAATGTCAGATGACTGGATGGAGTGTCTGTAGTGTGTTTGTGGCACTGATTTAATGTCAGATGATTGGATGGAGTGGCTGTGGTGTGTTTGTGGCACTGATTTAATGTCAGATGATTGGATGGAGTGGCTGTGGTGTGTTTGTGGCGCTGATTTAACGTCAGATGATTGGATGGAGTGCCTGTGGTGTGTTTGCGGCACTGATTTAATGGCAGATGATTGGATGGAGTGTCTGTAGTGTGTTTGTGGCACTGATTTAATGTCAGATGATTGGATGGAGTGGCTGTGGTGTGTTTGTGGCACTGATTTAATGGCAGATGATTGGATGGAGTGTCTGTAGTGTGTTTGTGGCACTGATTTAATGTCAGATGATTGGATGGAGTGGCTGTGGTGTGTTTGTGGCACTGATTTAATGGCAGATGATTGGATGGAGTGTCTGTAGTGTGTTTGTGGCACTGATTTAATGTCAGATGACTGGATGGAGTGGCTGTGGTGTGTTTGTGGCACTGATTTAATGGCAGATGATTGGATGGAGTGTCTGTAGTGTGTTTGTGGCACTGATTTAATGTCAGATGATTGGATGGAGTGGCTGTGGTGTGTTTGTGGCACTGATTTAATGTCAGATGACTGGATGGAGTGGCTGTGGTGTGTTTGTGGCACTGATTTAATGTCAGATGATTGGATGGAACTGCTGTGGTGTGTTTGTGGCACTGATTTAATGGCAGATGACTGGATGGAGTGGCTGTGGTGTGTTTGTGGCACTGATTTAATGTCAGATGACTGGATGGAGTGCCTGTGGTGTGTTTGCGGCACTGATTTAATGTCAGATGATTGGATGGAGTGGCTGTGGTGTGTTTGTGGCACTGATTTAATGTCAGATGATTGGATGGAGTGGCTGTGGTGTGTTTGTGGCGCTGATTTAATGTCAGATGATTGGATGGAGTGCCTGTGGTGTGTTTGTGACACTGATTTAATGCTAGATGACTGGATGGAGTGGCTGTGGTAATTTTGTGGCATTGATTTAATGCCAGATGATTTGATGGAGTGTCTGTGGAGTGTTTGTGACACGGATTTCAGCTAACTAAGTGTGTAGGGTGCCACATTTAACCACAGGCATTAGTTTCAAATTAATCCTTTCTAAATAAAAGTGGTATGACACATCAAATGAGGAGTTATATATCATACCTCAGTATTTTATACAATCTGATCATTTTTATCCCCCGCCCGTAGGGGAAGGGGGATTTTAGTCACGCCAGGATTCTGTCCAGCGTCCAGCGTCACGTTTCCTTGTGGGTGCAAAAACTAAAAAACTGCTGGTCAATTTTTTTTTTAATTTTAACATGACATTCCTAGCAACATGGGGATGTGCAAGTGATTTTTTAAAGATGCTTCCAAAATTCAAAATGGACGCCAGAGGTCAACTCTAAATTTTTTTGTGGGCACAAATACTCTAAAACTTAAAGTCAGAAAATATACAAATTTTACTATCACATTCCCCATATGGAGATGTGCATGTGACTTTTTTAAGGTTTTACTGAAATTCAAAATGGCCGCCACAATTCAATTTATATTTTTTGGGGGGTGCAAAAACTCAAAAAAATTGTTGTTTTTTACTATTACCGTCCAGCTTACTTTTTTCAAATGGGAGGGTAAGGCAGAAAGGGGGGATGATCCAGGCCAATTAAAAAAATTCAGGCAGGGTGGGCACATGGGGGGTTTTAACAAATATTTAATTTTAGGGTTTTTTTTTCATTTAACGCAGTTGCCTGTGTGGATTACATTTATTTACAGGTGGGGAGGGTCAGGCTGGGGGGAGGGGTGCAGGGCTAATTTGATTATTTTTTTGCCAGGGGGGGGGGGTTCAAAACAAATTTGAACACATTAGCCTCTCTGGATAACATTTCTTTACAAGCAGGGATATTCAGGCCGGGGGTTGGGGGGTCAGGGCTAATTTGATTATTTTTTTGCCAGGGGGGGGGGGTTCAAAACAAATTTGAACAAAAAAGTACGTGAGGTTAAGGCAAATTAGTTTTTATTTTTTCTATAACTTCCGTCCGGATTACTTTTTTTTTCAAATGGAAGGGTAAGGCAGGTAGGGGGGTGATAGCTTTTACAGCGGAGGCATAGTCATCGACGCCTGCGGCGATACACCTTTCTAATTTAAAGATGTTACAGAAATTCAAAGTGGCTGCCAGAGGTCACCTCCAAATTTTTTTGTGGGTGCGAAAACTCTAAAATTTAAAGTCAGAAATTATTCAAATTTTATTATCACATTCCCCATGATATGGAGATGTGCAGGTGACTTTTTCAAGGTTTTACTGAAATTCAATATGGCCGCCACAGATCAACTTTAATAAATTGTTTGGTTTTTTGAAATTTTAACATCACATTACTAGAAACATGGGGATGTGCAAGTGATTTTTTAAAGATGCTACCAAAATTCAAAATGGCCGCCAGAGGTCAACTCCGAAATTTTGTGGGCGCAAAAACTCCAAAACTTAAAGTCAGAAATTATTCAAATTTTACTATTACTTTCCCCACGATGTGGAGATGATTTTTTTAAGGATATACTGAAATTCAAAATGGCCGCCATGGATAAACTTCATATTTTTCTGGGGGCACAAAAACTGAAAAATTGATGTCAGTCATAATTCACATTGTACAATCACATTCCCACCATCTGGAAATGTGCATGTGATTTTACTGAAATTTAAAATGGCCACCACAAATCGACTTTTTAAATATTTGTGACCGCAAAAACCTAATTTATGGCGGGGGATGATATAGGACTTCAGGCCTCTTGTTATTCACATTAAGGTAAGATTTACATGATCTCAAATACCTGTGTAATACTGTGATAACAGGTTTAACTGAAGAACCAAAACTTAGTTAAAATGCTAATTATGAAGATTAAATATGTTTTGATTCAAATCGTACAAATGTAATAATTTTTTATCCACTTAAAGTTGAGGGGCACGGTAGCAAGACACAACTTCAAGTGGGTAAAAATTAAATTCTATAATTCAGTGCGATAAGTGTTGATATTTAGCATTGTGCATTTATTCAGGTATTATCTAAATCTTTGATGCCTGCATGAAAGCACTCTTATAGTTTGAAATAGTTTCATTTTTGGTAAAGCTTATAGAAGTTACATATAGGTTGAACAGATGTTATTGAAAGTGTTTCACATAATTCGTCATATTGCTTTTGTGATACGACTCAAAACTTATTAAACTTTTGGTGGGTTTTGTTTTCACAGGGGAACTACGGTAAAGTTGTGCAAATGGAATGGACTAGACTTGTGAATGGCATGCAAACTAAACAACTTGTAGCAGTCAAAATGCTGAAAAATGTAGGGCAATCAGGATATGAAGCCATGGCAGAGCTGGAGAGAGAGTTTCACATCATGTGTCAGTTGGATCATGATAATGTTGTGCGCATACTTGGTCAGTCACCAAAGCTCTGCTCGGGTCAGTACATTTTAATAGATAGATCCTTTTTTTCTATTTGAGATTTTTAATTTTTTTTTAAACTGACAGATACAAATTTAATAGAAGTGAACAACAAAAGCAGATAATGTAGTTTAAGATATTTGTAGGTATTTTCATTTATTATAAATGCAAAAATTAATAGAGGCATTCTTATTAAATTAAATAAATATAATGATTTTTTTGCTCTGCTGGAGCCAATAGCCTTTTGCTTCCAACAGGATACTATTTGAACCTACTATTATATAAGCCTTTGTGCCTTTATTTACCTCCATATTGAAGTACATATTTTTTACATGACATGGAGTAAGAACGATACAAATATTGTAATTTAATTAAAAACAATTGCCAATCTAGCAAATTTATTGTTCATTTCCCCTTCATAGAAATTCTACAAATAGAATAGCTGAAAACTGTCATAGATGTAATTAACACTATGAGTGAACACCTGTATGGATACAAAATCTTGAATGCTTGTTTTCAATGTCTTTAATAGGTGAACCCATGTTATTAGTGATGGAGTATGTCAGCAAAGGAAGTCTTAATCACCATCTGCATAAATACAATAGTGGCCCAAACTGCATCAAACAGAACACCTTACTGAGATACTGCAGAGAAATTGCTCAGGTTATAATCAATATTATCAGAATAGTTATATTGTTTGTCATTTTTATGCCAACTCGATCAATAATTGATCTAGCTCTCATCTAAAGCTTACAGCCCAATTATGTTTTTTACGTATATGACCTACCGTATGAGATTCTTCCTGCATATATTTTTTTGCTAACAGTCCATGAAGGTGTGTTTTTGAGGATTCTCATATTGCGAAAATGATATCTTCTGAGCAGTTTCTTGGGGCTATATTCAAATTTGACTGTACAATTTTTTCACAAAATGGTTCAAACAACCTCGTAAATTTTATCAGCTTTTTAGTCACCAGGCAACAAATTATTTCATACCTTCTTCCCAGCCATGAATGACAATATGACGAAATTCTGACTTGACTAGTTGAATAGTTAAATCATCATCTAAGTACATGTACATGTATTGAAGAGTTGCAACTCTTTCATAGGCCTACTTAGATGACAAACTGTCATGAATAACTTATAAAGCAAGTTTCAGTGAAAGCTGCTTTACCTCTGTTTTGTATTTTTGGATATGGTGTAGCCTATGTTATTACCGGTATTCAAGCTGGAGTCATGATTATTATGATTTGTCCATTTATTTCAGGGTATGCAATATCTACATGACAAAAATATTGTGCATCGTGATCTTGCCACACGGAATGTGTTGGTGACGAAAGATGAGAACATGAAGATCAGTGACTTTGGTCTCTCGCGTATGCTAGGGGAAAAAGACTACTACAGGATCATGAAAGGAAAAGGCATCCCTGCTTTATGGTAACTTTCATGGGCTGTGTAACCTGCTGTGAGTTGAAACCTTTATGGGCTCAATATGCACAACTCATAGCAGGTTATATTGTAGTTATGGTGCATCTCATCGGCTAGTCAGTTTAACCCTTTCAAGCCTGAATTTACCACTGTCATCCTTTAAGCGCTGAGCACAACTATAGTCTTTTTATTCTGTTTCATTAGCCTATTAAATCACTGTTAATGGGAAGGAAATGTGTGTTCAAACATCAAGATTTGCAATTTTTAAATCTCAAATTAAACAAATAGGAGTCATTTTCACCCACTTGAAGTTCCTGGTCGTGGTACCGGCCCCACTGGGACACAACTTCAAAAGGTGAAAATTTGAATCAAATAACTTAGCGTGAAAAGGGTTAAACTGGTAGATTAAATGTCTAGTGTTTACATGGCTCTGTTCTAAATCTATCGACTCTGCACAGTGATTATGAGAGCAGAACTGTTATCATTAAAAACATTGTGCATTTTAATTAACCATCCACCTTACATATGCTTTTAGAGTTTTCCCTTGTTCAGCTGTTGTCCCCTTCTGTTTTTGACCACACTCTCTCAAGTGATATTTGGCGACTTTGTTTATATTGCTTGTGTCATTATATACCCCTGAGCAATTCTGTGGGTGATGTTTTCTCCATTTACCCTTACAGCACGGGGACAGACTTTAGACATCAGAATCTGACGTCTGTAGACTTCAAATTCTGACGTCTAAATTCGATCCCCGCACTCTAAGAATAAAACCATTTATGTATAATTGTCGTGGACCATAGTTGTTCAAATTAACCAGAAAGAGCTAATTAAGACATTTATGATGATTTCAAATTCGAAAAAAAAACCTTCCGTCTCTATGGTTTATACAAACGTACATCTGTAATTCCGCACTTTAAAGTTTAAGCCATTGGTCAGCCATTTACAACATGGCTGTCAAATGTAGACGGGTTAAGTTAGAATCCGTTATTGCAATCAACCTGAGAGAAGGTGACGTGGCGCAATGGCTAAATCGCCTGACTGCCTCGCCAGTCATGCATGCGTCCAGGTTTCGAACCCCGCTGTTCCTGTGTGGAGTTGTCAGAGAAGCAGCATTGTTTCTCCCTTCTCAATGTGACTAGGCGATCACGTTAATGGCGGCCTCGTCGGGTTAAAATTGAGACCAGTGTATCGACGTTAATTTCGCGCAGGGCCCCGTGCTGCGCGCTCCTCACAATCAACCTGATATTTCGTTCGATGTTTATATGCACATAGCAAGTGGCTGAATGAACTTAAGGTCAATTACATTTATATAGTTTATATCCTGAAAAATATATGTTTTAACTGATATAAATTCTAAAGTCTCTTGTTATTTTCTTAGCAGAGTACATGTCTATGAATCTTACCTAATATCGAAACAGCATTGTGTCAGTGCCTGTGTTGCTGAAAATTCGCCATAGGGTGAGTGGGGACGGTCGTCCCTTCCAGTCTGGGAAATAATATCCGAAGTTCCAATATCCAAACGTGAACAGATGATATCCCAGCAAACACAAAACATTTGTATAACATTTGTACAATGTTGGACCAGCGTCGAAGACGTTGGGACAAGTGTTTTCAGGGCAGAAGTGATGCAAGTGTGGATAACTGAGCACAAAGTCGTTTATTTCATTCTCTCAATCATTCATACAAGATGCGATGTTGTGTGAAGTGATTTGACTTAAACTCATTATCAGAGTGAAGTTTCAAAACATTAGTCAAGTGTATCAAAGCTTTTCTGCCATCTCATCAACCAATGGGAGTCGAAAGTTTTGATGACATGATCATCGAAACTCCATCAAACACCATTTGCTGTGAGACAGACAAAGTCCGAGTCTAGAATGAACAATCATTTGGCAAAAGAGCGGAAATCCGCAAACCTCTCAAACAACGGCAGAAAAGCTGGCCCAGTATGTGTATGTATCTGTATGTATGCTTCTGTATGTATGTGCTTGTGCACATGTAGTGGAACTCCTGTCAGCATTGCAATGTATGACTGCCCAATTTATGACAGATTCCATTGCCTGCAGACGCTCAGTCTATGGTATTATAATGCTCATTGTAAAAAGAACAACTTTTCGGTGGCATTACAAATGGGAAATTTGAGCATTGAAAAGCCTTGGAAAAGTCATAAATTTCATACATGGTTACGCGTACAGACTCCGAAATATGCAGATAAGTTACAAGCAGACCAAAGTGGGCATTTTATAGAAATTTAAATGTTGATGTTTGTGGATGTGTGGCAGGTACGCACCAGAGGCCCTGGACCAGAAGCTGTTCACCACAAGCAGTGACGTGTGGAGCTTTGGGGTGACCACGTGGGAGATCTACAGCTATGGGGTGCCACCGCGCCTCTGTGAGTTGAACCAGATGATCCCCCGTCTCAGCAGCGGCGAGCGTCTCAAGCAGCCTAAGTCCTGCAGTGCTGGTGTGTACGCCCTGATGAAGAAATGCTGGGAGTACGACCACAAGAAGAGGACATCCATGGCACTAGTGCTGCAGAACATTCACGATCTAGAGGCCAGTGAAGATGTGTCCGCCACTCAAACAGCCCAGTCAGAAGCCAGTTAACCCTTGTCGTGCTCAGGCCCACTTATTTATGCTCACAAATAGATTTGAATTGGAAGAAGTGTCCTTTAATTAACCTTTTCAAGCCTGAATTTACCATTGTCATCTTCATCCACTACAAGCCGCGAATTGCTGTCGCAATTCTTGTCTTGCAGTGGATGAAAATAACTTTTAGTGGGTGGCAATTGAAAAAAGAGATATTGTTTTTATTAAACAGTCCCATGAACATTTTTGTTCTAAAACCCATAGGATGAAGCTTTAATGCCTCGGGAGGGTTTAAAAGGTTAAGTGTGACTCATACAATATCTCGTAGGCTGATTCTGACACCTTCTTTCGGCCAAATGAATTGTTTATATTTTAATCTTGGTCATTGTAAAAAAAATTACTGTTTTAATATACATGTACATTGTTTCACAGGCTGTATAATTATAGCCAAGTAAGGACACCGCAAACTTAAAGGTGTAGTCAACTGTCAAAATTCGCAGGACAAGGGTCCCCCAGAAGGCAATAGTGCCCTTGGGTAAGCCAAGGCCCTATTCCATAATAATACTAAATATGCGTTTCATACCCAAAGCCTCATTAAGAGCAAGTTCTCAAATCACAGCAAGTTCATATATACTTGAGCGACATCTATGAGTTAATAATTCAAAGCCCTTGTCTTTTGCCCTACTTGGTCGCCCACTTGCAAACAAACTGACTGTATTACTGCGGGGATTTGGAAACTGCTTGACCCCCAATTTTGTATTGTCACCCAATAAACACAAAACATTTGTATGAGTTTATGCAATGTTGGACCAACGTCGAAGACGTTGGGCCGACATTGCATAAATGTCATACAAATGTCTTGCGTTTGCTGGGCAGGAGGACTTTCTCTCAAACATTGTACATTTATCTAATGTTGGTTCAATGTTGGGCCAGCGTCGCAGACGTTGGCCTAGCATTAAAACACCATTGGATCAATGTCTCGTTTGAGTAGTATCTTGTAATCAGTTCAGTGGCTATATTAATACCGTCAATCTGTACTCAATAGGCTACTGTTGGCCTACACTTGACCGTCCCAGGCATGCGCGTTTTGAAGCTGAATGATTCTTTAAAAATCCTGAAACAGGAATACATACATTTACATCCGCTGCTCATCTAGGTCTATCTCCGCCGTGCATAGTAGAGCACAGTAGACCGCCATGGATGACAATTGTAGCTACATGATTGTGACTTAATAGACGTGGTAGACACCCAGCAAGCACAAGACGTTGATCCAATGCTGATTTGATGCTGGGCCAGCGTCGTAGACGGTGGACCAGCATCAAATCATCATTGGATCAATGTCTAGTGTTTGCTGGATAGCATCATTATCCACGTCCTGTACAACAGCTGTGGTGTTTACTTAATGAAAGATATTTTTGTTTCATATGAACGTGAACATTATGCCCTCTCCGTATTCAAATGAATGAAAAATAACTGTGAAAATTCAGCAAGTGTTGTTGCTTATTACAGTGGCAGTCACTATAAGACATCAAACGCTGCTAATATTTGATTGAAACAAGTCAACACACACATTATGAAATTATATGAACTTGCATATTTATTATCACAGACAGATCATTTTCCCAAACTCTTCATCTTGCTGCTCAGTGGAGAGAAACGAATGAATTGATCAATTGATCAAGGTTGAAAGAAACTTTTAAACATCAAAAGCGAAATCATTTTTCTATGAATTTTTCAGTGTGTAGATTTTTGGGAGCAGCAGTATTAAGTCATTTTTTCGTGCAAATGTGTGAGGTTGTTGCAAAAGTTTATCTACTTTCGTAGTCTTCTGCCTTAAATATTCTTGCCTTCTACCAATACTGGTACCCGATTACACACAAATGTGTTCAAATGGCTTTGTTGATGTCATAATAACATTATAGGAAGTATATAATCTAATTATGTAAACTAACATATGATCAAATACAGATGTTGAATGTGCAACACGCCACACACTACAGTGACTAAAAGCTGAACTATTTAGTTGGGAGTCCTGTCACACTTCTATTACAACACGCCACACAGTGATTAAAACTGAACTATTTAGTTTGGGAGTCCTGCTTATGCGCAAAATCGTGCAAACAGTCTATTCCTATAAGTCAATTCCAAAATCCATACCATAATTATGTTTTATTTACAGTACCGGTGATATCAGATATATATTTTCATAATTATTTACCGTGATATAGCACAGCAGTATAGATATCATTGAAAATAATTCACTTGTCCTGTAAATATAATTTTAGAAGATGAAATATCAAGATGTTGTCAGTTTAAAACATTATTCTCTCCCACTGTGGGCACAGCTTCATTTTAATGATAATCGTAATTGAAAGTGAAGTCAATTCTGTTCCGTGATTGTCCCAAAATGTTTGCATTAAATGCTATTTTTTAAAGAGGTTTCTTTATAATAAAAGCGACAATCATAATGTTTACTGTCACCTTGATGCGTTTTTATTACAGGGGAATCACTAATCTCAGATGTTACCAGCTGCAATGTAATTCCTGTTTTTCATTCACCTAGAGATGTGTGATTTTTCTCCCACCTGCAGTTGTGCCTTGCTACCGTGATCCACAACTTCAAGTGACTAAAAATACTCATATTTGTCTAACTTGAGAACGAGTTTAGTTGTGATTATCACTTGAAGGTTAAGATACCCACGCACAATATGTCTAGAAAGTTGTGATCGTCGTTATTGTGATGGATATACCATTTGATACCTACGTTACTCTGCGGCTGGAGGCTTATCCCAGCAACCACGAGATGTTGTGCCAATGTTGTATTATACATTAATACAACAATGGCTTAATGTATCCTGTTTGATGGGATGTAGTAAGATTGTCTGTGCATCCAGACAATTTTTAATCCCTTGCCCGACGAAGTTGGGGCCCAGTGTATTGACGTCGCCTCAGATGTTCGGCCACCTTTCTGATCCATCTGGTCCATTCTGGTCCGCGTTTCGTTTCAAGAGCAGATCTTGGAAACCCATAGCAAGTTTTCTTATATATCGCACCCACACATCCCTTAGTGGATGCAGATGTGCCTTTTGGTGCTTATGAAACTTGACCTACGTAAATATCTGACCATGATTAACTTTAATATGCCTGATATCTGTCCAGCTATGCCAGATAGCTAGACCATTAATATAAAACAAAATATTTGGTTTTAGGCAGAGATATGCTCTAAAAAAATTCAACTCTATCAAATTTAAAATGGCTGACCATCGGCCATGATTAACTTTATTATGCCTGAAGTCTGGCAAACCGAGCCAGATAGCTAGATCATTACCATAAAACAAAATGTGCAGTTTCAGGTAGGGATATGCCTTAAAAAATGTCGACTCTTATCAAATTCAAAATGGCAGACTATGAGCCATAACTATCTTTCATATGCTTGATATCTGCCAAACTGCCAGATAGCTAGACCATTACTATAAAACAGAAGAGGGTGTTTGCAGCCTGGTATGCTAGGACATAACCGTCAAGTTTACAGGGTTAAAACATTCCTTGTAGTCTAAAGATTGTGTGGCTCAACACAACACATAAGTATGTCCTTTTAACACCAAGTTACTTGTGCCTGATATCGTTAGGGAAACATTTGAACCAAGTATTTCAGCTATACGTATTAATACATTTTATATATAGAGATAAACTGTGATACATTATATATATAAATATATACTGTAACCCGAGAAATATTGCTGGCTTTAAACGTTGATGGTTTGGGAGATGAAAAAATTTGGTGGAGATTAATATTGACGGATTTACCCCCCCCCCCCGGCAAAAACCCTGAATAGAAACCTTTTTTATCAAACTGCCAATAAAAATCGGTGCCATCATTTTTTCCTGGTTTACAGTATGTAGGCTATATATAGATATATATATATAGATATATATATAGAGATAGATAGATATATGTTTATGTATATAAATGTATCTTTATATGTGTATAATAATCATCGGACTCACAGGTGTATCTGTTTTTACTTGATGTCTTGATTGCCATGAACTATCATCTTCCATATGTAGGACTTGACACACGTGGATCCTTATTTGCTCGAGCAAAATTATTACATCACTTTCTGATGATAAAACTTAATTCATTGATATGATCTAATGTGTTTGAGCATTTAGATATATGCTTTTTTGGCAAAAAAATCGCATTCAAATTTATTTTGGGGGCAAGTTTTTTATGTAGGGACCGGGAAATATCTCACTTAAAATGTTTGCTCATGTTTAAAATGTAGATGATGGCTAAGCACCAACTTTCCATTATAGAGAAACTTCTATGTAGGGGTAGGTCGGGGGATATGTGTGCAAATAATCTAGTCAACGCTTAGCCACTACGTGACCCCTTTAAATCTGCACGTTTAACAAATATTTTGACATCTGAATACATAAATGCTGTATCCGTTGTTACTAAATGCGACTTTCACATTATAAATATGTTCTTGTTCCCACTTTAATCTTCTGCTATAGAAAACTAATTGTCTTGTAATTAACAAATACGGTAGTCAAATTTGTCAGGCCTAAATATTAACGGTCTCTTGGGAGGATTCATCTTCATGAGCCATATTGAGTTAATCTGATGGTTATGTGCATCTTATCCAGTAAATGCATGTAGTGCAATATAAGCTTCCTGTAGCTCATAACTTTTCCAGATAATCTCAGAACGGTCCCTGTTTAATTATCATGACTGATCTGTGAAATGCTGAGACGCCTGGAGTGTGTAGCACTAACTATGGTAATGTGCACTATAAAGTACGGTTTAAGTCTTTAAAAAAGATAAGGGCTTAGTCCTCGATTCTCCTGACGAAATATTGCAGCAGATGACTAGCTCAGCGTTGTTAATATCTAGCTTTACTTTTGTACGAGCTCGACATGATGCTTGAATTAAAAACTCAGAGACTCCCCTATGGATTGTGTGGAGCATTATATAGATCGTTAGGAATTTTTAAGATGTAGTATTTCCAAGACACTGAACAAATTTAGTTACACAATGTAGTATTAAGAGGCGTTATCATAGCGCAACTCTTAACATTTATATATGTAATTAACTGATTATTTATTAACCGATTGTTTAGGCCAGAACATATTAATAACTATTAATTAGAATCTCCGTCGATTTTGGTCAGCAAAAAATGGAACGTTAGGGCGATATGTATATATTTGTTCTTCTTTTATAAAATTTTCACATGAAAACTCCATGGAAAATTTTATGTTAAAACAATCTTGTAAATTCTGCTTTAGTAATGTATTTTCATGTGGGGCTGGAGGACCAAGGGATATTAAATAATAAATCTTGGAAGTGGAGGAGATTAAGAACAGCGAAAACAGTAATTCTCATTTGTTTCAGTCAGCAGCGGCGATTCCGTCGACCTACTAATTAATTTACTCTGGCCTTACTTTTAATGCGCTGATTTTCATATATAACAACCTCGACATTTCATAAAATTTTTATTCTTGTAAGTGTGATCTAAAAAAATGTAGCCGACTTCATGTACTAAAATTTCAAAACGTTCTTGTGATGGATTGTAGATTTTATACCTGAAATTAGTCAAAATAAGCGAGATACGCATATATAATTATGTGCGACTTGTGTACTTAAAAGTGTAATTGTACGTTAAATTTAGATTTGTTATTCTCAGCCGTTTAAAGGGATTGGATCATGCCAAGCCGCTTATTGTAGCAACAAAAGGGGTTTCTTCACCATCTCTATTTTTTGTTGTTTTCACCATCAACAGCTGGGAACGATTGAACATCTTTAATCTGTGTATCGCTACTGTTAAACACAAAACTAAAGTCACATTCTGGTATTATGTAATTAACTAATTAAATCTACACATACTATGTGGTGGAAACTTATTGTTTTAGTGCTATCTATTGTTGTTATTATTATTAATATTATTATTATTAATAATATTATTAAACAATTTAACGACGTGAACGTTCTCCAGTCACCAATATTCATCCGGCCTTTGCAAAATATTCTTAACACCCTCTGATGGATTATCCAGCTCAAGTCGAAAATCAGCTAATTTGCATTTCCAAAATAGCAGCCATGGGCTAATTTGCATATGCAAGATTGATGTAAAGAGTGAACGCTCTCCTCTCGCGAAAATTCATCTGATCTTCCCAATTTTTTTCATGTGATTTCACAAGTTTAAAAATAAGATAATTTGCATATTCAAGATGGCAGCCATGGGCTAATTTGATATTCAAGATCGACGTGAACGCTCTCCAGTCGCCAATATCCATCGATCTTCGGTAATTTTTTTCTGAACACCCTCTGATGGATTATCCTGCTTAAGTTCGAAAATCAGCTAGTTTACATATCAAAGATGACGGCCATGGGCTAATTTGCATATTCAAGATCGACGTGAACGCTCTGCAGTCGCCAATATTCATCCGATCTTCGAGAATTTTTTCTGAACATACTCTGATGGATTATCAGGCTGCTTAAGTTCGAAAATCAGTTAATTTGCATATCCAAGATTGCAGCCATGGGCTAATTTGCATACTCAAAATCGACGTGAACGCTCTCTAGTCGCCAATATTTATTCGATCTTCGCGAGTTTTGTTCTCAACACCCTCTGATGGATTATCCTGATTAATTTCAAAAAATCAGTTAATTTGCGTATACAAGATGGCAGCCACGGGCTAATTCGCATATTCAAGATCGAAGTATACGCTCTCCAGTCGTCAATATTCATCCGATCTTCATAATTTTTTTCTAAACACCCTCTGCTAGATTATCCTGCTTAGGTTCGAAAATCAGTTAAATTGCATATACAAGATGGCCGCCGTGGGCTAATTTGCATTTTCAAGATCGTAGTAAACACTCCAGTTACCAATATTAATCCAATCCTCTGAATCTGTTATATTGCCTTGGTTGAGTTCGAGAATTGGCTTATTTGCATATCCAATATGCAGCCATGGCACTCCCGTCATATAGCCCCATTGTTACTGCATTGGCAATTAACTTTTAATTGTGGAAGGTGAAGACTTTCATATTTTCTATGCAAATGTAAGATTTAGTTTAGAAGAAATATTGCTTTGTTTTGTGATTTTTAAATGGACTTCCCTACCATTAACAGTATGTGTGGTCATCCAGTATCAGTTTCGACTACAACAGAGTAAGACGCAGTTCAGTGTAATCATGATATTAAAACTACTAAATGACTCAATGGTCACCATTAAAAAGATGCTAAGGGATGATTATGGCATTTGCTTTGTTTCCGCTGACACGGCCACCTTTTGTTATTGACCATACTCTTTTTGTTATTTTAACAATTTTGTTTGCATGTGTTACTATATAACCTTGGGTGGTGGTTTTCCCTATCAAGCCACTGGCTTAGACACGAGAACTCGGAATCTGCCATTGTAATCAAGATGATACTTAATGTGATGTTAATATATGTAGGCTACCAAAGCGCCAAATCCCCCTCTCTGATAGATTTATTTATTATAATATTGGTGATTTCTGGCAAAAACTAGACTATTACTATAAAATAAATAAGATAATGCATAATATCTGGAAAACCATGCCAGATAGCTACCCCATTACTATAAAGCAAAATGTGAAAATTCATGGAAGTAATGCACCCTGAAAAAATTCCGATCAATTCACATTGGCCGACGATCGGCCATCATTTACCTTAATATGCGTAATTGATGTATCTGAAGAAAACATGCCAGATAAATGAAATGAATCGGAATTTAGGCCACTTTTGTGCACATACATGCTAAATTGGGCCAGGAGAACCTCCTGAGAATAGTTGGGGTGAGTGAGATGACACTGCCCTCCAGACACAGGATTCAAAATTTAAACCCTAGAGGTCTGAGACCGAGCACGATACCTATCGGTCACGGAGGCTCCCCACAATACTGAGTTTTAGGAGTGGGTGGGGAAGAAACATTTTTGTTTCTTTTAAACCACCGAGACCAGGAACCAAACCCCGAACTCTAAATGCCAGATAGTTAGACCTTTACTATAAAACAAAAATGTGTGATTTCACGGGAGGGTGCAGCCTGAATAACTAAACTTGATCAAATTCAAAATGGCCAACTGGCGGCCATCGTTGACTTTAATATATCTGTAATATACATGACAAACTGTGCTAGATAACGGGACCATTACCGTTACTGTAAAACAAAAAGGGAAAGCCTGTCATGTCAGTGATATGTCATAACGCTCACTGCCAATGGGTGATTTTATGTTGACTAATGAGATTTGACACATGTAGCTAGAATTAATAGATACGTTATACTTAATTTAGCGACAATTGTCGGATATTGTGCATAGAGTGGTTTATTCTTAACATGTTGCCTACTTTGTAATGTATCACAATCTTGTAATGATTGCATTTATCTCATTTTTGTGCATTTATCAGTACATACTTTGAGATATTTCTGTTCAAATGAGACAAACGTGAATGTAGATTTAATTCATATAAAATGTATTACCAAAATCCATCATCCAAAATGTGTCTAGCAGAAAAAGTGCAGACATATCTCTCCACAGTATGGTAAAATAAAAGGAAAAACATTCCAATAAATTAGGCAATAGTTTAGTCAATTATTTGGTATGTTTTTATGCTCAGTAACATATGGATTGTGCGGAGATGTGCCATTTTTACTGGTGAAAAATTCTTATTTTTAAGAAGCTAGTCGTTAAGTTTGTCTCTACTGTATCGTGTCTAATAATTCGTCCCTTTATTACGAATTATCATTATATATATCTAGTAATATATATATATACTGGCATATATTGTATATTACTAATTTTATCTTGATGTTACTTTCTAATAAACGCATGTATGTACCGGCCGTTGTTGTAATTTAGACGTGTTTAGTATTTAAATGGTGCATTGTGCACCACGGACCCCTTATTATGTGGGCTCTGTTTATTGCCGTTGGCGAACAAGTGAACGTACCGTATATCTTTCATTTGTTCATCCACGTCTGTTCAAGCTACCAGTTGGCTGGCCTTTGTAAGGTCTTCATAAAATAATTTTTTTGTCATCCAAGGCTGTTCAAGATACCAGTTGACATGCCTTTGTAAGGTCTTCATAAAATCATATTTTGGTTATTCACGTCTGTTCTAGCTACACGTTAGCAGGGCTTTGTAAGGTCTTTATTTATTCGTTTATTTGAGCATCCACGTCGTTTCAAGCTACCAGTTGGCAGGCCTTTCTAAGGTCTTCATCAAATCATTATTGGTCATCCACGTCTATTAAAACTACACGTTCATGACGTTGGCAGGCCTTTGTAAGGCCTTCATAAATTAATTTTAGTCATGTGCCGTTCACCACTGTCTAAGTATAGGGCAATTTAATTAGTTTATTTATTGTTTCTCGTTATTTCTTTTAATCTATAATGCGTATTTTTTTTAAATTTAGGCTGTAAATTAATGCATGTATGTAGGTGTACTAATCTTGAGATGAGTCAACGTCGCAGACAATGACCCAACAATAGACCTAAACCAACAAAGACTGAGAGTATCCCGTGTTTGCTGTGTTGGAGCATGAATATATAGGCCTATTTACGGCCAATTTAATTAATCATCAATTATAACACCTAAAAATTGTGTTTCGTTCACCCTATTCATCAACTTATTAGGCTTCCCTATGCTGTATATTTGCTTTTCTTTGATTTTTAGTTTGTCGACTCGACAAACTTTTAAGCTGGTTTTCCACACAAACGTCTGTCGTTAACTTCCGTTACCATCTGTTCTGTCTGTGCAATGTCAGAAGGCAATATCTGCTCCCTGGTATACCAGGCATTTACTGCTTTTCAACTGGCGTCCCGTCTCTTCCTGCCATAGCGCTGCCAAAAGGCCGTATTTGTTCACTTGTAAATCAAGTATATACTTCCTTTCCGCTGATGTCACTGCCTCCTTTTGGCTTGCACTGACCCAATGTTGGTTAAATGTTGTGCCATCATCTATGACACTCTTCCAACATTGAACCAACATTGTGTCAGGGTATTAAGTTGCCGGTGCTCCCTGCAAAAATGAGACCTTTAGCCAATGCTGTTTTACAGCTGAGCCATGGTCGTAGACGATGGGCCAGCAGTAAGCTAGCATTGAGTGAACGTTTATCTTGTTAAGGCCTATATACTGGTCTGCCAATGCTGGGCTAATGCCGGCCCAGTGTTGTAAACGGTGGGCCACTATCAGGCTGACATTGTGTCAATGACTGAGTTTTCTGATCAGCTGTGACCACAACCCAGCAGACACGAGGCATTGACCCAATGTTGTTCTAATGCTGGCCCGCCGTCTTCGACGTCGGCACAACATTTAAAGAACATAGGGTCAATGCCTCTTGATAGCTGGGTAGGTGCTCATGAATGCCAGCAGTCTGTCGCGGGAGGGCTAGCCACCTTCTCACAGCCCTCTCTGCCTCACTTGACACAACCGTGTTATGTTACGCAATATAGCAATTAGTTCTTGGCTAAGATATTTATCTCCAAAAAATGCAAATTTTGTAATATTAAAATTAGATTTTTGGACTCGGCACTAAAAGGCATTGCACATTGATATAATTTATACACTTCTGGTGTGAAAAATGACCGAATAATGTAATTTATTGCAATGCCCGATCATGTGGTAAGTTAACCCTTTCATTACGACCATCTGACATGAAAAGGGGACAAAGTATGGTGAACTATACATTTTTATTTATTAAGTTTATTTTGCCTGAATTTGTATCCTATTTAGGGGAAATAGGGGTGCTGTGTGTGAGAAACGGTTGACATTTCTGTACACCAGTCCTTGTGAATATGTCCAATATAACGTTTGGGGTCCCTAGGCTAGGTAGGCCTACTTTCGTCTTTAAGAAGTGTTCAGATAAAATATATGTTCATGATTAAATATAGTGATTAGACCGTAAAGGGTTTTGATTGGAATAATATTGGCCAAGCGTCGCAGACAGTGGCCCAGCATTACATCAGCATTGGGCCAATGTATCGTGTTATCTGGTGTTTCTGGCGCCTGATGTAAAGAATACCCAGTGCCTGACTTATAAAGAGTAGGCCTAATTGTGGGATTCCCACAAAAAATAAAACTGGCCCAACATCATCCTATCGCTGCGCCACACTTTGAGCAATATCTTTGTTTTTGACGCAACAAGTTAATTTTAGTGGGCCATAGGATTTTTGAAGATAAGGCCCTGCCTGCTGAATTAAAGGGACTGGCTCAGGCTAAAATCATAAAAAAATCAGTGATTCTTTTTGGCTTATTAATATGACCATACAATGTAAACATGTCCAAAGAATAGAACTGCAAAAGTTTTTTTTAATTTTTGTGCTGTACATTTACCAGTTAGGCTAGATATAAGAGACGAAATTCCCGTATTTCTTATTTTTGACATGGTAGTGCCGCCAATAAATGCCCATTACGGCGCACACTGTCAAATTGTGAGCTGTGTATCGCTGTATTAGTTTCAGTATTAGTATTCAGCGTTGTTAGAACAGAGTCAAGGTTCGGCATCCCATGATCTAAAACATAGGCCTATATGCTTACCAATACAATTTAAATGAAGTATGGCAGAAAACGAGCTACTGAAACCAAAGTGTAGTTGAAATGTTGCTGATTCCAACGAAATATTGGACTGTAACCTGACTGTAACTTCGCCACAAGGTAACCTCGCCACAGGTAATTTCGCCACAGATTTGGTAACCTCGCCACAGAAGGCTGAGTAACCTCGCCACAGCTTTGGTAACCTCGCCACATGGGGCTAAGTAACCTCGCCACAACTTCGCCACACCTGTTGTATCCGCATTTATCAATGTATTTTCAAAGGGAAATCTCTACCTTGAACGTGGTGTAGATGTCTATATAGACAGAGTATATGTGCCATTAAAATCAAAAGCAAAAAAAATTCACAAAAAATGGACCAATATATAACGAATGATAATAGGCCTACAAATTTACTTGTACAGCAAATATTGTAGAAAATGTGTTCACTGTGACTAATAATAATAATATATTAACCCTTAAACCGCTGAATTATATAATTTAAATTTTCACACACTTGGAGTTGTGTCTCACTACCTTGACCCACAACTTTAAGTGAGAGAAAACAACTCGTATTTGAATAATTTGTAATTTAAGACTAATCAATTTACAAATCTTGATGTTTAAATGGCTAATAAAACGGATTAAAGCGACTACAGTCGCGCTTAGCGGTTTAAGGTGAATAGTTGTAGGCCTAGCGGCAACAACAGAGGAAGTTGATGACACTGCCCCAAGAAGAGATCCGACAGCACCCGAGGAAAACAATGAGTAGCACTCAAGCTATGTGATCGACTCCAATAACACTCGGTATTGTTGACGCAATTGATTGACACAAGTGATATTAACTCATGTGAGTGCGTGGTGACGTGAAGTCGATTGGGCCTACTTGCAAACGCTGAATGTTAACCATTTTTTCTTCTTCTGGTTTTAATAACAGCATAACCGCCAATATGAATCTTTGATATTTCTATCAGCATGAACACCCGATGAACGCTTAATATGGAATATGAGGTGATATGAATGACCCTTAAGTGTTTTATTTGTTGTTGGGAAAATGCCCCCCTTTTGAAATAATAATGGGTCACATGCCCCATCGTCTAAGGCCAATGCCCCCTCCCCTCCGAAAAATATCATGGGCCCTCGGCCCCCTTTTTCCAATTTATAAATCGGGCACTGAATATGTGATAGTACCAATCTCATACATATAATTTTAACTATTTATATTGTCGTATATTAACCGTCTGCGTCCCTATGTTTGGGCTATATTCAAGTTAAACTGAACGTAGATTTTAACCTAAGTCTATGCTAAAAACACAAATAGTAGGCCTAATTTATGTTCTTGTATTATGGACCCTATCGATGGAAGCTGATATTGAACATCACATTGTGATAAAGGCCTAAATATCACGCTAATAGGGATCTAATTAGAAGTTACTAAAATGTGTGGTACCAAAGCCATAACTTTATTTTGAATTGAATTTACAAGTAGTAATATTATTAATAAATGATGTTCCTTTAATGCTGGGTAAACGATGTAGAGGACGGCACAACAACAAACTAAATATCCAGTTATCCCTGGTTTAATGCTAGTCCACCGTCTGCACTGCTGGCCCAACATTAAGCTAACATTAAGTCGATGTAGCTTATGTGGAAAGTATAGCGTATATAGCCAGTGTAATATATTATGAGATTATGCTTTGTACGCATCGCGTTGACTACTACAATGAGGCAATACCGCTGGAGTACAATCACACGTGTCTTGCCATAGAGGTAACTCTATATTTGGTCTGGCTAAACTTCTAAAATTCGAAACCTTTGAGTGTTGACCCACTGTTCGCCGTATCGTATTTGCTGTGATGCACCTAAAAGTATGCATACTTTAGAAGTGGATATATGTATATTAAAACATGCCTCGAAGTAATAATATGTAGGGCTATAAAGTGTCTATAAAGCATTTGGGCCAATAGTGTTTTTTTTAATGACACAGCATCATAGTTGAATTCACGCTTTCCCATTCGTTGATTGTTTTCTACCAATTACTGGCCAACCGTCAATTATGAAGACGAGGACAGCCGTGCATGTGGATTATAAACCTTTAAAATATATATTTTTCATTTTTGCAATAAATGAAAATCAAAGTGGAACAGGGAACACTATTATGGCAGAACCAGAGTAAAAACATACCTGTCAATTATAACAGGTAAGGGATAGCAATGACGTGACCAATATATATTATGCACATTTAATATGTTGTGCAGAATAAAATATGAAAAATGTTGGGCAGCGCCCCTGACGGTGAGCCAATATTAAATCCGCAGGTAATGTGTTTGTATATATGTAATAACAATACCGAAGGGCGGGAGGGGGTCCTGGTGCCTGCTAGGAATGTCAGAGATCGCGGATTCGTCTCCTGCTCTGGCATTCAAGTTTCAAAGAAACAAAATGTTTCCTCCCTGTTCAATTGTAAATATTGAATATTGTGGGCAGCCTCTGTGACCGAGAGTTAGTGTGCTCGGCCGTAGACCAACAGGGCTCAATTTCGAATCCTGTGTCTGGAGGGCAGTGACACCTCATTCATCTCACCATCCTCAGGTTCTCCTTACCCAGTTTAGCCTATATGTGTACAAATGTGGTTTAGAACCCCATTTATTTCATTTCATAGCATTTGATACAGCCAACTAACACCTGACTCAACGTTGGCCTGACGACATTACAGCAACATTCCAGCAAAGATCGTGTGAGTTCAGAAAGCCTTCATGGGTCTTTATCCTTAGGTCTACTGTGTGTACTGTGATTTCCATAATTGGCATTACGTAAGAGGGTGCAGTGAAAGTGCATTACGTCTACATGTGATAATGATGGATTAGGGCTACTCTATATTTCATGGCTGAGTAAGAAACATTAAAAGCTGATAATTTACAACTTTGTTAGGCCTATTTTTGACAGAAGAATTAAAATTGAAAATTAAAGATTTCGTGAAAATTCCTGGCTAACTGAAGCATCATAAAAGTCCCAGAAAAAGTAATAATTGCACTTTTGTAATATTACCTCTGTAGTCCTGTGAAATGATTCTTTGTCAAGCATATTTCATTAGGTGCAGTGCTTCAGAACGTGTGTAAAATCAGCAAAATGTAGTATGGGAACCGAACATAATAATATAAATGCCAATGATCGATATAAAGGATATACATCTTTTCATGATAATGCATCTTAGAGTATAGATATACATTCCCTGACACATTTATAGCTGATTTTTTGCAATGCTGTTGACAAACGTCAAGGCCCCTGGGCCTCTTGTTTAGGAACCAGTTGGTATGATGAAATTGTCCAATAATGGTACAATGTTCGGGCAGCGTCGTAAACGGTGGCCAACATTGTATCATTGTTGCTTTCCAAAACCATGAAGAAATAAGTTTGTTTGAACAATGTCTGCTCGGGAGCCATAATATCGGTGTAATGTTGGTTCAACATAACCGTTCACTTGCCCAAGGTGTTTTGTCAACTTTTTACTTGGACCTGGTGATAATTACACGCCTATATTGTCTTGATTACGTAACCATGCACGGTCGATCCCTTGTTCTATCGCTTACACTCCCACCACTCAACTCCACCCTCCCATCCATATATGCGAGAGATTTTGCTGACAATTTACACTAAGCAATGCGAAATATAATATATTTTATTATCATATATGGTATCAATTATAATATAGGTAGTCTAACTGTCCAATGTAACATAATCCTTTGAAGAAAATATGGTGCTAAAAATAAGATAAATTTATATTTCATCGCATCATTTCCTCACGTCTCATTTTGTGAACGTTTCAAGAGTAATATTTCACTAAATTATGTAAAGTAATTTAGTGAAATATCACTCTCAAGCCTTGGTAGTGGATTATCACAATTTTTATCAATCTATATTATACTGTATAGCGTATACTTTAATTTTGTGAATATCAATTTTCACACAAAACCACTGTTTTAACCATTTATTTTGTCTTTTAATTCGCTGGAATTTTTTTTCGTTTTTTTTTTGGTCCAGAGATGTCAAATAGTCACCTCGCCGTACAGATTAGTGTCATCACACTTTCCGACCACTTTCTGACCAGTAATCACTATGACGTAACATAAGTAATTATTTGGGTCAGATCAACCATGCGCGAATAACAATAACAAGTTGTAAGTATCATGCATAAAACTTGTTTGACTATGTGTGTTTGTTTATATGTATTATCTTGCAGATGTTTTATTAGTTTAATGTCTTCTTTTCAACTTTCACATATTGGTTCTTTTTCTTTTCTGTTTTATAATTTTTTATGTCATTGCTTTATCATGTTTTAATCACAAGTCGCTGAAATAGCTATAGTTAGCTATTTCTAATTGTATGTTTTCTAATTGTATACACTTGCGAATATAAATAAATATTAGCTTTTCTAAATCCACGCACTGTGAGGATTCAAAGGGTTCAGCCATGCTAGCAGGACACATTCATCGAATGCTGGTACAATGCTGATCCAGCGCCGGATGGAAGAATATGTGGTCACACCTCAGAGAAAGGGGGGTGGTCTGTGTTAACCCATGCATGTGACTAACACTGCATATTTCTTGGCCGGCGCACACATCTCACTAGGGCTACACGCGGCCCGCATGAGCCCACGCTAGGGCTGCCCGCGGCCCGCAGGAGCCCGCACTGGAGGTGCCCACACTAGCACGCGTTATGTCGACCCGCACCCGCCCTGCCCCGCAAAAATCGGCTCGCGATATATAATATGATTATACGTATTCTACTCACTTGCATCCCCCTTTGCATTTTGAATGATTAAGCCTATGTCTTTTTAGATAGGGAACCATAGCGCTCGAAGGTGATATTCAAGAACATATTTCGACAAGATATATATTTGGCAAATGAAAAACGCCATTCTCTTTCATTTAAAGTCATGAGGTTGCCTGCCTGTAAATATTTGTTGCTTGTTTTGATACATGCAGGCTGTAGGCAATGGACGACAGGAATTACAGCCTTTTTAAGAAAAACGGCAGTATCAATATTATGCAGTCCAAGGGACGACAGGAAATACAGCCTTTTTAAGAAAAACGGCAGTATCAATTTTATGCAGTCCATGCATTTTTATGCCTCTGCGAGCCTGCGTACGAAGGCATTATGTAGTCAGGTTGTCCGTCCGTCCGTCCGTCTGTCTCTCCGTCCGGATTACATTTTTTTCAAATGGGAGGGTAAGGCAGGAAGGGGGGATGGTACAGGCCAATTAAAAAAATTCAGGCAGGGTGGGCACATGGGGGGTTTAAACAAATATTTATTTTTAGTGTATTTTTTTTATTTAACGCAGTAGCCTCTGTAAATTACATTTATTTACGGGCGGGGAGGGTCAGGCCGCGGGGTGAGGTGGTGGTCAAGGCCAATTTGATTTTTTTTGCCAGGGGGTTGTGGGGGGTTAAAAACAAATTTGAACAAAAAAGTAGGGGATCAAGGCAATTTTTTTTCTATAACCTCCGTCCGGATTACTTTTTTATCAAATGGGAGAGTAAGGCAGGAAGGGGGATGATCCAGGCCAATTAAAAAAATTCAGGCAGGATAGGCACATGGGGGATTTTAACAAATATTCATATTTAGGGTCTTTTTTTCATTTACCGGAGTAGCCTCTGTGGATTACATTTATTTACGGGCGGGGAAGGTCAGGCCGGGGGAAGGTCAAGGCCAATTTGATTTTTTTTGCCAGGGGGGAGGCTGTGGGGGGTTCAAAACAAAATTGAACAAAAAAGTAGGGGGTTCAAGGCAATTTTTTTTTCTTGTAACCTCCGTCCAGATTACTTTTTTAGTTTGTCGACTCGACAAACTTTTAAGCTGGTTTTCCACACAAACGTCTGTCGTTAACTTCCGTTACTATCTGTTCTGTCTGTGCAATGTCAGAAGGCAATATCTGCTCCCTGGTATACTAGACATTTACTGCTTTTTAACTGGAGTCCCGTCTCTTCCTGCCATAGCGCTGCCAAAAGGCCGTATTTGTAAATCAAGTATATACTTCCTTTCCGCTGATGTCACTGCCTCCTTTTGGCTTGCACTGAACCAATGTTGGTTAAATGTTGTGCCATCATCTATGACACTCTTCCAACATTGAACCAACATTGTGTCAGGGTATTGAGTTGCCGCTGTTCCCTGCAAAAATGAGACCTTTAGCCAATGCTGTTTTACAGCTGAGCCATGGTCGTAGACGATGGGCCAGCAGTAAGCTAGCATTATCTTGTTAAGGCCTATATACTGGTATGCTAATGCTGGGCTAATGTCGGCCCAGTGTTGTAAACGGTGGGCCACTATCAGGCTAACATTGTGTCAATGACTCGAGTTTGCTGATCAGCTGTGACCGCAACCAAACAGACACGAGGCATTGACCCAATGTTGTTCTAATGCTGGCCCGCCGTCTTCGACGTCGGCACAACATTAAAGCAACATTGGGTCAATGCCTCGTGATGCTGGGTAGGTGTTCATGAATGCCAGCAGTCTGTCGCGGGAGGGCTAGCCTCCTTCTCCCACCCCTCACTTGCCACAACCTGCCATGTTACGCAATATAACAATTAGGTCTTGGCTAAGATATTTATCTCCAAAAATTGCAAATTTGACCGAATAATGTAATTTATTGCAATCATGTGGTAAGTTTATTGCAATCATGTGGTAAGGTAACCCTTTCATTACGACCATCTGACATAAAAAGGGGACAAAGTATGGTGAACTATACATTTTTATTTATTAAGTTTATTTTGCCTGAGTTTGTGTCCTATTTAGGGGAAATAGGGGTGCTGTGTGTGAGAAACGGTTGACATTTCTGTACACCAGTCCTTGTGAATATGTCCAATATAACGTTTGGGGTCCCTAGGTTAGGTAGGCCTACTTCAGTCTTTAGGAAGTGTTCAGATAAAATATATGTTCATGATTAAATATAGTGATTAGACCGTAAAGGGTTTTGATTGAAATAATATTGGCCAAGCGTCGCAGACAGTGGCCCAGCATTACATCAGCATTGGGCCGATGTATCGTGTTATCTGGTGTTTCTGGCGCCTGATGTGAAGAATACCCAGTGCCTGACTTTTAAAGAGTAGGCCTAATTGTGGGATTCCCACAAAAAATAAAACTGGCCCAACATTATTCTATCGCTGCGCCACACTTTGAGCAATATCTTTGTTTTTGATGCAACAATTAATTTTAGTGGGCCATTGGATTTTTGAAGATGAGGCCCTGCCTGCTGAATTAAAGGGACTGGCTCTGGCTAAAATCATAAAAAAATCAGGGATTCTATTTTGGCTTATAAATATGACCATATAATGTAAACATGTCCATAGAATAGAACTGCAAAAGTTTTTTTAATTTTTGTGCTGTGTATTTACCAGTTAGGCTAGATATAGAGACGAAATTCCCGTATTTCTTATTTTTGACATGGTAGTGCCGCCAATAAATGCCCATTACGGCCCACACTGTCAAATTGTGAGCTGTGTATCGCTGTATTAGTTTCAGTATTAGTATTCAGTGGTGTTAGAACAGAGTCAAGGTTCGGCATCCCATGATCCAAGACATAGGCCTATATGCTTACCAATACAATATAAATGAAGTATGGCAGAAAACGAGCTACTGAAACCAAAATGTAGTTGAAATGTTGCTGATTCCAACGAAATATTGGACTGTCACTTGTAACCTGACTGTAACCTCGCCACAAGGTGACCTCGCCACAGGTAATCTCGCCACAGATTTGGTAACCTCGCCACAGAAGGCTGAGTAGCCTCGCCACAGTTTTGGTAACCTCGCCACATGGGGCTAAGTCACCTCGCCACAACTTCGCCACACCCGTTGTATCCGCATTTATCAATGTATTTTCAAAGGGAATTTTCTACCTTGAACGTGGTGTAGATGTCTATATAGACTTAGACTATATGTGCCATTAAAATAAAAAGCAAAAAAATTATAAAAAATGGACCAATATATAACGAATAATAAAAGGCCTACAAATTTATTTTGTACAGCAAATATTGTAGACAATTTGTTTATTGTGACTAATAATAATTATATATTAACCCTTAAACTGCTGAATTAAATAATTTAATTTTTTACACACTTGGAGTTGTGTCTCACTACCTTGACCCACAACTTTAAGTGAGAGAAAACAACTCGTATTTGATTAATTTGTAATTTAAGACTAAGCAATTTACAAATCTTGATGTTTAAATGGCTAATAAAACGGATTAAAGCGACTACAGTCGCGCTTAGCGGTTTAAGGTGAATAGGTGTAGGCCTAGCGGCAACAACAGAGGAAGTTGATGACACTGCCCCAAGAAGGGATCCGACAGCACCCGAGGACGACAATGAGTAGCACTCAAGCTATGTGATCGACTCAAATAACACTCGATATTGTTGACGCAATTGATTGACACAAGTGATATTAACTCATGTGAATGCGTGGTGACGTGAAGTCGATTGGGCCTACTTGCAAACGCTGAATGTTAAGCCATTTTTTCTTCTTCCGGTTTTAATAATAGCATAACCGCCAATATGAATCTTTGATATTTCTATCAGCATGAACACCTGATGAACCTTTAATATGGAATATGAGGTGATATGAATGACCCTTAAGTGTTTTATTTGTTGTTGGGAAAATGCCCTCCTTTTGAAAAATAATGGGTCACATGCCCCATCGTCTAAGGCCAATGCCCCCCCCCCCCCTCCGAAAAATATCATGGGCCCCTTGGCCCCCTTTTTCCAATTTATAAATCGGGCATTGAATATGTAATAGTACCAATCTCATACATATAATTTTAGCTATTTATATTGCCGTATATTAACCGTCTGCATCTCTATGTTTGCGCTATATTCAAGTTAAACTGAACGTAGATTTTAACCTAAGTCTATGCTAAAAACACAAATAGTAGGCCTAATTTATGTTCTTGTATTATGGACCCTATCGATGGAAGCTGATATTGAACATCACATTGTGATAAAGGCCTAAATATCACGCTAATAGGGATCTAATTAGAAGTTACTTAAATGTGTGGTACCAAAGCCATAACTTTATTTTGAATTGAATTTACAAATAGTAATAATAATAATAAATGATGTTCCTTTAATGCTGGGTGAACGATGTAGAGGGCGGCACAACAATAAACTAAATATCCAGTTCTCCCTGGTTTAATGCTAATCCACCGTCTGCACTGCTGGCCCAACATTAAACTAACATTAAGTCGATTTAGCTTATGTGGAAAGTATAGCGTATATATCCAGTGTGATATATTATGAGATTATTCTTTGTACACATCGCGTTGACTGCTACAATGAGGCAATACCGCTGGAGTACAATCACACGTGTCTTGCCATAGTGTTAACTCTATATTTGGTCTGGCTAAACTTCTGAAATTCGAAACCTTTGAGTGTTGACCCACTGTTCGCCGTATCGTATTTGCTGGGATGCACCTGGGATGCATACTTTAGAAGTGGATATATGTATATTAAAACATGTCTCGAAGTAATAATATGTAGGGCTATAAAGTGTCAATAAAGCAGCTGGGCCCATAGTGTTTTTTTTAATGACACAACATCATAGTTGAATTCACGCTTTCCCATTCATTGATTGTTTTCTACCAATTACTGGCCAACCGTCAATCACGAAGACGAGAACCAGCCGTGCATGTGGATTATAAAACTTTAAAATATATATTTTTCATTTTTGCAATAAATGAAAATCAAAGTGGAACAGGGAACACTATTATGGCAGAACCAGAGTAAAACATACCTGTCAATTATCACAGGTAAGGGATAGCAATGACATGACCAATATATATTATGAACATTTAATATGTTGTGCAGAATAAAATATGAAAAATGTTGGGCAGCGCCCCTGATGGTGAACCAATATTAAATCCAGAGGGAATGTGTTTGTATATGTGTAATAACAATACCGAAGGGCGGGGGGGGGGGGTCCTGGTGCCTAGGAAAGTCAGAGATGGCGGATTCGTCTCCTGCTCTGGCAATCAATTTTCAAAGAAACAAAATGTTCCCTCCCTGTTCAATCGTAAATATTGAATATTGTGGGCAGCCTCCGTGACCGAGAGTTAGTGTACTCGGCCGTAGACCAACAGGGCTCAATTTCGAATCCTGTGTCTGGAGGGCAGTGACACCTGATTTATCTCACCATCCTCAGGTTCTCCTTACCCAGGTTAGCCTATATGTGTAGGCCTACAAATGTGGCGTAGAACCCGATTTATTTCATTTCATAGCATTTGATACAGCCAACTAACACCTGACAACATTACAGCAACATTTCAGCTAAGATCGTGTGAGTTGAGAAAGCCTTCATGGGTTTTTATCCTTAGGTCTACTGTGTGTATTGTGATTTCCATAATTGGCATTACGTAAGAGGGTGCAGTGAAAGTGCATTACGTCCACATGTGATAATGATGGATTAGGGCTACTCTATATTTCATTGCTGAGTAAGAAACATTAAAAGCTGATAATTTACAACTTTGTTAGGCCTATTTTAGACAGAAGAATTAAAATTGAAAATTAAAGATTTCGTGAAAATTCCTGGCTAACTAGTAATAATAATTGCACTTTTGTAATATTAACATTGTAGTCCTGTGAAATGATTCTTTGTCAAGCATATTTCATTAGGTGCAGTGCTTCAGAACGTGTGTAAAATCAGCAAAATGTATTATGGGAACCGAACATAATAATATAAATGCCAATGATCGATATAAAGGATATACATCTATTCATGATAATGCATCCTCGAGCATAGAAATACATTCCCGGACACATTTATAGCTGATTTTTTGCAATGCTGTTGACAAACGTCAAGGCCCCTGGGCCTCTTGTTTTCAAATGGGAGGGTAAGGCAGAAAGGGGGATGATTCAGGCCAATTAAAAAAAATCAGGCAGAGTGGGCACATGGGGGGTTTTAACAAATATTTATTTAAAGGTCTTTTCCATTTAACACAGTAGCCTCTCTGGAATACTTTTCTTTACAAGCGGGGATAGTCAGGCATGAAAGTCACTTGACACCATATACTGCTAGTTTTTTGAATTTAAGACGATCTGACTCCATTAAATGGGTTAGGGGAGACTGGAGCACCTTTAGAGAGAGAAATTAAGACTCCAAATTTTTTTTAATTAAAAAAATAAAACAGTTTGGCGACACACGTATGGATAAAGCATCTAGTGGGGGTATATTTGAGCAAGAGATAAAAAAATTGAAAAATGTGTACTTCCATTTTTTAACAAAACCTATTTTCAAAAAAATGTCTCAATGTAGGCCTACCCCGTGCTCGGCCACCTTGAGACACCATTTTAGGTATCAGAAGACAAATTTTAATACTACATATAGGCCTACCTGTAGCTAAAGCCTAAAGTTGGCTTATGATAGATTTTGCAGAAACAATATGTGTCTGAAAAAGTGGGCGCACCTTGAGACACTTTCGGGACACTTTGAGACAGACTTGTGGCACATTGAGACAGTTTTAGGGGCACAATGAGACAGCGCATCAAGGTGCTTCACCCTGACTGACCTCACAATTGATATCATTGTGTGTGGGTGTATTTGAAAAAAAACATTATACATAAGTCATAAAGTGATAGCGCAGATGCAACATACCACCAAAATCATAGGGAATTCAAGTATTACTTGATCTATCTATAGACCCGAATATTGATCATCCCCATAAATTACTTATGTAAAAATAGAGCTAAGCTTACATAGGCCTACAGGATGTTCAACAGCAATTAGCAATAGGCTGGAAAATGGAAATCGGCTAGTTTTAGTACCATTGCATGACCAGATGGCGCACAAATCACAAAATAATTTCTGTGTCAAACAGGGCTGTCTCTAGGTATCCCAAGTCACATTGTGTCCCAGTCTCCCCTACCCGGTACCGAGTTGTGCAAGTCATGTAGTTTGGGATATTTAGTGATTTTACTTAATTTAGATTTGGTGGCATCATCATGAGAGATTTTCGTCAACAATACAACCTAATAATTTTTCTTCTGTGACCTGCTTTATCTTACTTTTTCCAAGATATAGGCCTACATTTATTTTATATTTGTTAACGTCAAGATATTGAAGTCTCCAACATATTAGGTGTGGTCATATTTCACTGAATCACATAGCAACTATTGATGATATTTATCTAAATGATATTCTATATTATACGGAAAATAATATTCCTTAACTTGATAAAATGACTTTATTCAAAAAGTTGATTATCACTTACTGTTGAAAATTTTACAACTAGCCCCTCTCTCCCCTATGGACTAAAAATAGCGATTTTTTGGGGTAAAATTTTGCTAGTTTAAAGTGAAAAGTTACAGAATCTGCCAGGTGGACTTTGGTCACCCTTGAGGTTTTTTTTTAATCGGATAAAATCCAAAATGGCCGCTGGCACCAGTCTGACACTTCGGGCTGTGATCAACGACCTCATTAGACGGGGTACCTGTCTGGCACTTCGTTTCCAGACGGGGAGCTGGATGTTGTTTATAGACTCCAGAAATTCAAACAAAATGGTCACCTTTTATACTGTTCATACCAGCTCGATTCGAATTTTCATTTGGTTATATTTTCCTGACACGACCTTAAAAACTTATTAACGGTGGCGGCCATACACTTTTTCAGCGTCACAAATTGATTGTGCACCACTAGACAGTCAGATGAGGGTGTGCAGACATCACACTGGTGCCTCGCCTGTTTTTTTCAATAGGCAGTTTGTCAACCCGGGGCGGGACCGGTTGACAATGTTGACTACGACCTCGTCTGCTAGCAAATACCTAGTCGAGCAAATACCCAGATATTTATTTGCTTTTATTTTTTGTCAATTTTACACCCGATTCAGGTCATAAAAACCTTCCATTTTAGTTGCAAAATGTTTTACTTTTGAAAGTGTTTATTCTTACCTCACTCTCCCCTGTACCGATTCGATTCAACGTCGCGTATTATACATACAGATTTGTTGCACAATTGAAGTTGTTAAATCTTGATCAACATTTTGTTTTTATATTTTTAAGTTTAGAAGCCTAGCTGACTATCGTGTGTTACATTGCTTAACAGAGTGAGAAAACCATTTTTGCAGATAGATCTCGGCCTAGAGGTCTTTCTGTCAACTTTAACTTGTTAGATCTAACTGAAATGAAGTAAAACTAGTTAATGAACCTATTATCGCTCATTCTCAAATTACATGTAACATTAACAACTCGCATTCTGCGAAACTCAATGACCTTGACCTCCTTTGTTTTCACCGAGCTGGCTAATACAATGAAGTATAGGGGAGGGGTCTTATGTATCCTAACCTTGTTTTCACCGAGTGACGTCACTGACTTTCACAGAATGAAGTATGGGGGAGGGGTTATAATATAACTTTGTTTTCACCGAGTGATGTCACTGCGTTCAACAGAATAACCATACACAGAGGACACCAGTCAAAAAAGCCAAAGGGATTGAGGAACCAGCTATAATCGCAGTGTAGATATTACAATTAGAGATTGAGGCATATAGACCTATCAGTAAAATCACCCGAGCCGAGGACAGCTGAAGGAGCCTACTGAGGGGGGGGGGGGGGAGTTGGGTGGCGAATCGTCTAAAAGACTGCAGGTAATTTAGGTAATAGAGATCAAGATTCAGTCCAGATTAATCCAAGCAGACATAGTAAGTCAGAAGAAACCTGAGGGGTGGGGGCAGCGTAACTTTGCGAAGGAGATATCGTAAATGACAAAAAGCCATTGATTCGGTCTTTCCACCCCTTACAAAACCAGACTGGAGGAGGGGGGGGGGAGTTGACTGAAATTGAGGAGAGATTATTTACGGACCAAGACAAAACACAATGTCAGAGGACAGTCAGGCAGATAATTTTAAATTGCCAATAAAGCAAGTGGGGGGAGAGGAATCAGCTATCTTCAAGGAGGTAATACCTCGAATGCAGGTCAAGATTCAGACTGACCGAATCAGACATACGATTCAGCCAGAAGAAACCTGATGTGGTGGGAATCGGCAATATTTATGGAGGAGTTTTTGGTAAGTAGACTAAACCATCTCACACACTCAGATGCCGCCAGCCCAAAAGTCTGCGGGGGGAGGTGAATCAGCTTCATTGCAGTGGAGATAGGGCAACCAGAATTTGAGGCACAGATCAGTAAAACTCTTCCAAGGACAGGTTAGCAGCCCAAGGACCAGATCAGCTCACATGGACAGTCAAAAAAGCCCGAGGGGACAGAGGAACCAGCTATCAATGCAGTGGAGATACTGCAATTACAGATTGAGGCACAGATCAGTAAAATCTCCCCAAGACAGCTGTAAGGAACCTACAGAGGGGGGTGGGGAATTGGCTAAAAGGTAGGAGATAATATTGGAAATAGAGATCCAGACGCAGTCCAGATCAATCCAGGCAGACAGAAGGGGAGAATTAGAAAGACTGGCCATTAGGAAACTGTGTGGAAATTGGAGGTTTACCATCACTGGAAAAAAGAGGAGGCAGCTACAGGAAGATTGAGGCACAGATCGGTAAATTTATCCAAGAACAGGTTGGCAGGCGAAGGATCTGATCAGCTCACATGGACTCACATGGCCGTCAGTCAAAGAAGCCCGATGGGACAGAGGACAACGCCATCATTGCAGTGGAGATACTGCAATTAGTGATTGAGGCACAGATCAGTATAATCTCCCAAGGACAGGCCAACAGCCGAAAGGGGCCTACAGCGGGCATTGGGGGGTGGGGAATCGGCTAATAGGTAAGAGACCAGTAATATTTGAAATAGAGATCAAGACGCAGTCCATATCAATCCAGGCAGACAGAGGGGGAGAAATAGAAAGACTCTGGCCATGAAGAAACAGTGGGGAAATTGGAAGTCTACATCACTGGAAAGAGGAGGAGGCAGCTATAGGGAACAACCTAAAGGTATAATAACAGGGGAATTTGGAAGACAACAGGTGAAGTTGGAAGACTACAGGGGAAGTTGGAAGACTACAGGGGAAGTTGGAAGACTACGGGGGCATTGGAAGACTTCAGATACTACCAAGAAGGGGGGGGGGAGGGGGAGGCTCAAGGGTTTAATGTCCACAGTAAGAGTAGAGGGGGGGGTAAAGTAGCAAGGGGGAGGGTGGCATGGAGGGGTTTGAGCCCTGCATAGCAGGCCTCCACAGGCAGCAACACCACTAGCCTGAAGCAAGCCGATCAATGAATGAATGAAAAACAGAAATAGCCTGAAGCAAGCCGAACATGATGATGATAATGATGAAACAAACAATGTCTTGTTTTGTGAATCATACAGAATGATACGACCTGTAACAAACAAACAGCGTTTTGTTTTATGAATCATACAGAATGGTACGAAGCCCCAGAAGCGACTATTTTTTTTTTCTTCAACTCAATATATTGAGTTCATTACTCAATATATTGAATTCATAATTCATAATATGATTGAGTTAACTCGATGTATTGACTCTGTTGAGTTTACAACTCAATATATTGAGTTAACAAGTCCATATATTGACTTAGAAAGTCCATATATTGACTTTAAAAGTCGATATATGGAGTTCATAATTTGATATATTGAGTTCATAGCTCGTTATATTGAGTTCATAACTCAATATATTGAGTTAACAGCCCGATAGCAGTGCTCGAAATTGGACTACATTTCCACTTGTCCAGTCGGACAACTGGCTAAGAAAATCAACTAGTCCTTCTCAAAAATATCACTTGTCCTTCCTAATAATTGTCAAGCAGGGACACTCGTCTGTTAGGACAAGCCCTGTAAAACTGAACTCGTCCTTCCCAGATTGTTGGTCGTCTCGGACGATCGGACAGGGCCAATTTCGAAACCTGGATATATTGAGTTAAGGATATATTGAGTTAAGAAGTTGATATATTGAGTTTAAAAATTGATATATTAAGTTAAGAAGTCAATATATTAAGTTAACAATTTGATATATTGAGTTGTGAACTCAATATATTGAGTTGTGAACTCAATATAGTGGGAACTCAATACTGTAGATCTGGTAGTATTCGCGAGGTTTTAATTTTCGCGAATTTCAAGAAGAGGACAAATGTCCCAAAATAAGAAATTCGTGAAAATTGAAACACGCGAAAATAACCAGATCTACAGTATATTGAGTTGTGAACTCAATACAGTAGAACCTGCTATGAGCAGCCACTCTTATGAGCAGCCAACCTCCTATGGGAGGCCACATAGTCATTCTCCAAAATGGCATTTGTATGCAAATGAACCTCCTCTGAGCAGCCACCTGCATTAAAAGGCCACTTTTACTGTGTCGCCACTTGCGACTCTCAAGGGTGGCTGCTCTTAGCAGGTTCCATTGTATATTGAGTTATGAACTCAATATAACGAGTTATAAACTCAATATATTAACTTTTAAAGTCAATATATTGAGTTGTGAACTTAATATTTTTCGAGTTGTAAACTCAATATAGCGAGTTGTAAACTCAATATATTGATTAAAAAAATTATAATAATAATGCAAATTTCACTTCTGGGGCTTCGTAGAATGATGACATTTAAACAACTTTAAATGCAAAATAGGGGAAGTTGTATCTGTAGAATACAGTGGAAAGAGAAGTGAAAAAATAGTGGAAGTGGAAGGTGGAGTGTCATCATAGTACTGTTAATGAATAATGGGAAGGTAACTGGAGAATAAAGTGGAAGTAGCAGTGAGAAAAGGAGTGTGAATGGGTTCTTGGAAATTACAGTGGAAGGAGAAATGAGAAAACAGAGTAGAAGGAAAAGCTGGAGTGTCAACATAAGGCTGTCAATGGGAAAATTTCTGGAGAATAAAATGGGATGAGATTATGAGAAATTAGTAAAAGGAGTGGAAGGTGGAGTGTTAGCGGATCAGCTATATTTGTTGAAGATCAACCCAAATGGAAGGAAGATGGGGGTGGCTCAAGGGATCAATACAAAAGTAAAAGTAGAGGGAGGGGGAATGTAGAGGGGGGAAACTGGTGGATGTTGGCCTCTCCTGCCCAGGTACCCCGCAAGGTGAAGGGAGTCATGGAGGGGTTTTGTAGCCCTGCTTGGCAGGCCTCCACAGGCGGTTACAGAATTAGCCTGAGGCAAGCAGATCAATGTATGTATGTAACAAACAAACCGTGAATTTACGGTGAAACATCTGTCACTCTGTGAGTGTGTGACTGGCTCACTGGGACTGAGCAAGTGTGAGAAACCTGGTGTGTGTGACTTAGTCTTAGCGAGGCCGATTAAACAATGGCTCTGGGTAGGTAGACTACATCACAAAAAGTCATTTTGATGGGTTTTTTCATGTTTTTTCAAGATGTATGTGAATGTTTGTAACACTGCAATAAAAGGCATATTTTTCCCTGTTTGTTCGTGCTTTTTGCTCACTATTACTGGTATAAATGAAGCCATGGTTGTAGAATTAAAAGCGTGAATTGTTTTGAATGGCACTTTTATCACTTTTTCTGGAGGTTCCCATCATTATATTTCTTGCTATTACGCTTTTAATTTCATAATTGTTGCAACAAAGGCTTGAAGAGGTACATGAAAGTCAAAGTGGAACAGGCATTCTGTGGCCCCTTTGTTTTTTTACACAGGTGCTATCTTTTAAATTTTTGTAAAAAATGCAAAAAAAATGAAAATAGACTATGTCCACTGCCCTATGAAGAGGCTCCTGCTTCTGGAGGCCATCATTGAGGCCATTTAGACAGAACAATGTGGGAATCTCTGAGAATTGAGACACATCATACCCAGGGAAGGCTACACTAGTTGTCTAAGGTAAAACCTGGGTGAAGTTTTGTTTGCCAACCGGCCCTACATTTCCTTTTTTTTTTACCATGACCCCCTTAGGGAAAAAAAAGGTAAAGAGGGGCTGGATGCTATGTTCAAATTTCTGATTGTTATGTGCATATTGTGGGATATTTGCTACTGTTACTGTATTGCGGGGCACTCATTGGGTGGCCTGATGTATCTAAAAACTGAAACTCTCAATAACGTTCATCTCCGTAGTTTTTTCAGCTGCTACAAAAAGTTCAAGTGTCTGGGTGATTTTTTTGATTCTGTATCCCTTTCCCAATTTGTAACATTGAGGTCACAACTTCTGGACGTTTTTATAATTTAGCTCAGATTTTGATTTAGCACAGCATTTTTCTTGCTCGGTGAAGAGAGTGGAATGTGGTCGAATATTTTGCCGTGAATTGAGTATCAAAGTTGCATTGATACCAACTTTGAATTGCTACTCTGAACTCAATCCGATGAGCTATGGCCAATCTAACATCATCTTATTTATATTAAATACTTTTGATATATGTGACTTATTGGACCTCGATTCAAGTAAAATACAACTATAAATAACAGCCATATATTTTGCATGAATCTTTGCCGGTGAGACATGAGCCGCATTTATGTGAAGATAATTCGTCCGCCAATGCACATGCTCAGAGCTACTTAAAGTTTTTGACAAACACGGGCACGAAGCGCCGGAAGAACGGCAGGTGACATGCAGGTGACATCATTGTCTGACCAAATTACATGTACATGAACCTGACTACATTACCTCACAAAGTTTCGCATTGCCACCCTCCTTCAACCGAGATCACTTGGGGACCTCAAGTGTACTATCAAATAAATAACTAAAATTTAAACATACTTTTCCTTTCCAACAATAAAAAATCTTCATATTTATGCGGCAAATATGGTAGTGGAGACATATACATTGTAAGTTACAAGTCAAGGCCGATTTCAGGGTTCGTAATATATTTAGTGGTTGACCGGTTGTCCAAGACAACCAAAAATCGTTACAGACAACCAAATATGAATCTTTAGAACACTTTGCTTGTCCGTACGGACAACCACGTTTATCTACGAAACAATTTTGCCACTGAACACGCTGTCATATGCCGTACCGTGACACGCGGCACAAGGCAGAGTACTAGCGTATGACATAGCAAAGACATGTGTGTCTGACTGTTGACAATGCTGTGTGGTAGTTATACAGTATTTAAATTTTAGGACTAAACAGAAAAATTAATTTTCTTGAAAGAAGCTTGACATGAGTTGTATGCGACATTGGCAATGAATCGGTGCCGAAGTCACATGTAAACTTGTATTCATTGATATTGCAATGCATACACATATTCCTCTAGTCAGTGGGGAATCCCCAGGTTTGCATTTCCTGGGGCTGTTTCCTTTATCGTCTCCCCTCCCTTCCCTGTCATTATGACTTGTGGGGCCAGTTTTTCACAACAATGTAGGTCTATCTCTGTCAACGGTGCCGCCGTTATCTCGTGAAATATAGCATTGCTAAGAATCAAAGCCACCTTTTAAAGACTGCAGCAGTCATGTAGGCCTAGTTTGAATATATAAATCGATCTATATTAGGTTACGAAATTATTTTACCAATATATAGGCCTACAGAATATTAATTAGTGACACTAATTAACTGCACAAACAAAAAAATATGTAATTAAAATTAGCTCAAAGTCTGTTAACGCTGCAAAATTTTCAAGGTCGTAAGACTTCACTTGTTAAAGTAACCTAAACAGAAAGTTGGTTGTCACAGGTCGTCAAGTAGTCTGTTGATGGCAAGGTATTACTCTTTCCAGGATTAGGCTTAGCTATGAGCGGCCCTGAGCAAAGGCATGCGGACAACCAGAAAATCGGGCGAACAACCACATTTTGAGAATGTGGTTGTCCAACCTTTCAGCCCTTATTACGATCCCTGGATTTAAAGTCTAACTGAGCATTGTTACTGTCCGTGGGAGCATAGCTCTGCTGTACTCAGTTCAGCTGTACTCAATTCCGTAGGCCGGTCAGCACCAACCGTAAAGCGTAACGGTCAGGGGTTGACAAATCCTCATTGTGTTTGGTAGCCCGGATGACTTCCCGGGCTACTGGACTACCTAGTATAGAGACAAAAATAAACAACTTCTGGTAGACCGAAGTAAAAAGATGGTAGCCCGGGCGTCCGGGCATGAGATTTGGCAAGCCCTGTTCAAACGCCATAATTGCCCCAAATGGGCTAAAAAGTAAACTTTGGCTTTGCTTCAGAAGTTCAGTTTCAAGTTTTGTCTGTTTTAATTTACCTTCACTGATTTATTTCTACATGGAGCTGAAACACGTCAGACAGGAATTCCATCTATACTCTGGACCACAATTATTTTGCCAATTTGGTAAATCTGTAGCGCATGTTTTTCGTCAATTTCTCCGTCAATTATTAACCGATTTCCTTAAACTTTAGCACAGCCACAGGCATTTTCTAGTCATATTCTAACATGGGTACAAAGAAGTAGCAAAATTATATTGAATACATGTATTTCAAAAGTAGACCATTTGACATGTAATAAAATTCAAGAGTTCGTTTAATAGATCTATAGAGGGACGTCATAATTTTAATTTACTACCCGGTACTATATATTTGAAATACTACATATAATTTTAAGAAATTTTCAGGGATACATAGAATGATGTTGAAATATAATTTTTACAAAATTTAATGAAAATCGGTTGATAATTGATGGAGAAATCAACAAAAAACATGCGTTACAGGTTAGCTGTGGCCTAAGGTATAAGCTTTTGCTAACTAGTTTTGGAGCTGGGAGCTTATTGGTGAGCTGATCGAATTTCCAGACGTTGCAAAGTACCATGCCCTGTTATTTTTCACTGTCATAACATGTCCGTAGCCTATCATTTGACTGAAAGGAGTTTAACCCTTAAAGCGCTGAAATATTTTTGTATAAAACATGGAAACCAAAGTGTTTAATTCAATTTGAAATCATCAATAATGTCTTATTCAGCTCTTTCTGATTCATTTGAATACCTATGGTATGGGTCTACAGCCATTAGTAATATTTCTGCTCTTACAGTGCATGGATCCACTTTAGTCGTCAGAATCTGACGTCTATAGACGTCAGATTCTGACGACTAAAGTCGATCCCCGCATTGTAAGGGTTAGTGATTGATTGATTATAATGCCAATACTGATTACTGACTATAGTAAGCCATTACGGCGCAGAGCTCCAAGGGTTAATCTGCCAATGGTAAAGACAGTTGAGCAATTAATCAAACTTATTTGTCATTGTTTATTTTTGTACAGATGACATAATTAGGCCTGATGGTTCAAAGTGAAAGTGAAGTGTTTTATTTTGAGCTGCCATAGGAGACACATTTATTATTGATGGGAGGGTCCAAGAAACATAGAAAAAAGCACAAAAGCCAGAGGCACAGTGAAGAGAGATATAAGCCACGAGATCCAGATGGTAAGGTTCAACAACACAGAGAGTCGCACAGGACTTCCTCTGACTATGATCTGAAACCAAAAAGCTCTTCTGAAAAACCCTCATCCGATCATAGACATAATGATAGATTGACTTCAGACCGCTCTACCAAACATGGATATGGCAAGAGGAAAAGACAGGATTCTGTCGGGGACTTAAAAGATTCACATTCTGAAGACAGATCATTTCGTAATGAACACAGACACCATCCTCACTCTGTACGGCAAGAGACATCACCTGAGAGAGTAAATAATGCTTCTGAAGATGAGGAAACATCCTGTTCTGACGTAGACTGGAAGGCACACCGTAGGCAGCTAGACAGAACATTTTTCACAAGTGAAGATATAATACACAGGTAAGTGATACAATTGTTGACTTCAACCCTTTTCAGTGTTGCAGTTACTCACCACACAGCATATTTTGCATATAAATTCATTCACATAACACTGACATATTTCAATAAAATAATGACATTATCATTCATGTAGGCCCTATAGATATTTCGCTAATCAGTTTCAAATTTGATTAACAAATGGCCAAACTTGAATAGCTTTTCGCTACCGGTACGCGATACTCAACAAAAGACTCCCTGAATTGTACGTGAAGGGGTGGTACGGGTAACATTATAGACTACCACAGTACCAATAAAGTAAGTGAAACTGATGCAGGCAAAAGGTGGGAAAAAAATGGTTTATATGACGACTGTTGTGCCCTTGTCCTCTTATTGTCTCAGTACTTACCATTTATTTGATGCTGGAATTGTGAACACAATCTCCAACTTTAAATGATATATATAAAGAAATTAGACATCTTTAAAGTGAGTTTTTGTTGGATAACTCAGCATCTACGACAAAATATTCAATCAGTTTCACTTGCTTTATATAGTTTGAAATTGCTTGGAAACTACATATATATGTGTACAGGTCTGGCAGGTTGCACATTTAAATTAGAGATGGTAAACATTTTTACTAAAGAATGTTTCACTTCACAATGCGGTTAAAAGTTATAACCACATTGTTATAAAGTTATAAAGTTATAATATAACATGATTAATCATTTTCATGTTGTGATGTTGATTTCAGGGGGAAGCAAGATTATGATGACTTCTGGTCTTTTCTGCAAAGATACATTACATTTCAAAAAAAGAATAAGACCAAGAAATCATCAGGTAATTGTTTTAGCTATGTAGTGAAGCTCAACTCTAAACCAGCATTGGGTGAATGTCTTGTATTTGCTGGGGTATAGGATGTTAAAGCAGGTCAGGCAAAAGGTCCATACCATTGTAACCAGGTTAACAGTTACTTTGGTGTGAATAGAAAATATACTTAATTCGATATTAAAATTATACTTAATTCGATATTAAAATAACGTCATTAATGGGGGGAGGGGGTGTAATGTTTGTTATCAACAGTAAATGTAGGCTTCCTCTCAATCTTTAATGTCTTTTAATTTGAATTATAAAAATGAACAAACTCACAAAAATTAGCCACAAAAAGAGATGCTATATTTAAACATCTGAAATTATAGATGTGTTGAATAAATTATCTCTTGTATATGACTGTTACATCTAGTTTTATCAAGTAAAAGCTTCTACCACAGACCTAAAACAATTCCGTGGCATTTTTTATGAGGTTTGGCATGCCAATTTGCGACTTTTGTGCCATTTTAGTGATTATGTTTGTGATACATGTGAACTAATTCTTCCATAAATGTCTTTCATCCTTTATTGCAGCATCTAAAGTCATCAAAAATTGCAAGGAGAGTCCAAGGTTTGGCTTACCAGCACAATATGACAAGCATCACCGCATCAATGTTTCCCTAGTAACCAAGCACCAGCCGAAATGGGAGAGTCGTCGTAGTAAGTTAATTATTGTATGTTATGATATCAACATATTCTAACAATGTTAAACTTATGATACATACATTTAATTTGATTTGGTACCTGCTACATTCACATTTATATATAAACAACAGGTCATTTAAAAAATGATTTTATACATTATACTTGTAACTCTCACACACAATTTTGGTAAACAAATTGATCTCAAGAAGGTGGGATGAGTGAAATTCACTAGCACACAACTACTGTAATTATGGTACATATTCATGCATAATGACATGTAAATGTGTACATGTACTAGATTTTGCTATTAACAAGAATGATAAGACTCAATATTGTAAAATTATATATTTTGGGTTTAGGTGATCATCAGGAAGAATTGTCCTCCACTCAGCTTAAGCAGTTCAAAAATATACTTCTTTGCTACTTGGATTTTTCACAGAAACAAAAGGTAAAATTGTTCCTAAAAGACGTTCATGTATCGATTTCTAAGGAAACCCAATGTTGTGTTTACTGGGTTATACTAATATAGTGGAGGCACATTGAAGTTGATCTTGACCTTGCAATGGTAAGATTTGCTAGGATTTTATTCTAAGTTTAGATATATTGTCATTGACAGAATATAATTATTCAGAGTTACGAAGGGCAAGGTAGACAAATCCCATGCCATTGACAATATTGTTCAATTTTGATCTTCCATCTATGAAAACGGGATAATAAATTCCTATTTTATGGTAACCCTTGTTTGGCTATTCCTATGTATATATGTGTGTGTTTCAAGCACAGGCACCTGAAATGGATGAGTGATGAATTTTATCTCGCTCTAAGAAGACATAGAAAGGCATGCCACAAAACCAGCAATGCACCCCGCCGATGGCCACATTTTCAGACCCCCATGTTATTCAAACCCGCATATAAAATCAGAATCTTACCTCGGCATTCTCAAACTATACTGCACATCTCTACATATTACTATTTTTCATTGTACTGTATTTATCACAGCTTGACATATTCTAGATGATCTGTATCGAGGGCAAATGTTCCAAAATAGCTCCAAAATCACGACAATGTCCGAGATCAGAACAATTGTACACACTCCTGAATGAACCCGAATTTCAGCGGAAGTGTAGCAAAAATGTATGCTCAACTCCGTGCTAACGAGTTTTAGCCACATACATGTCATTCACTATTTTATTGTAGATATGGACACAGCAGGACACGTAGCAACTTGGCATGGGCTCATCATTGAATTAAGATTTGACATAACCCTATGATGTTATTTCGATGTGATATTCACAGATTTAACAAAATAATAAAACTTCGAATAGGCCAAGGCCGAGCTTATTTTTTTATTAGTTTATCTGCCGTGCATGCTCAAATCGATGGGTTAATATTGACTGAACAATTCCGGCCCATAGTTTTATAATTCCGTATAAACACTTACTAGCTCGTGCTCAGTCAAATAAATATACACTGTATTTCTCATTTTATTATTATTTATAGTGGGTTAAGGAACCGAGATGTGACAAATCTACGATATGATTATATCATGTATATTGAAATAACATTACACATAAACATGCTAACTCTAGTATTAAATTACAACCTACTGTACTTTCCCCTTCTACTTGGCAGCCTAGTTACTAATTAGCATATTATATATTATTGTAACAAAGAAACGGACATTACATTGTAGTTAATGAACCCAGATAAATGAAACTAGTAATAATATACATAATATTAATGCTAGTTGAATAATGTTATAAATGTAGTCTGCACACTTATAGTCAACCCTTGACCTCCTGAGTTATTTAACTGACAGTATGTTTTATTCATTTGAAACTGGAATTGTCAAAGCGTTCAGCGTTGAATGACAAAAACTATAAAAACGAAAAATAGACAAATGTGTATCAGTTAATGAAGTACCGTAATCATTACACATATTTTTATTTAGAGAAAAAATGATTTTGGTGTAAAACTATGGCCTTAGCAGTACTAGGGCTAATGCTAGATACCAATTTGCAGAAAATTGTGTCTTAATAAACAATTCATGATACATGGGCCTAACTAGAAATTTCAAATATTTGTCTTGACTTCAGCAGATGAAGCATATTGTTTAAACCAACACAATGCTATTCATTTGCTAGAACTTGGCTTACAAATATCGCAGTACCACTTGGAATGTTTCTTCTTCAAAAAAATCTTATTTCCAGTTAGACACACACACATATATTGAAACCACTTATCGCATGGACCATCACACCCAATACTTTCTTCACGGAACGGAAGATAGGTGGTCAATACACTGATTTTGGCAGGTGCCACAGATATCATTACTATGACCCGGTTCAGGTTCTTTATTGACCACCTCATCTACAGGTTGTTCTGTAGACGCGGAGCAACCTGTAGATGAAGTGGTTGGAGCTTCATTAGCTAATGTAATATTTGAATTTGCACGATTTTCAGATATCAAAATTTGTGCTCGGTAGGCTTTTATTTTTTTTACTCGCATAAAATCTAAGAGATGGTCAACACATTTTGTGGCAACACTAGGAAAATGCTTTTCCCTGGGATCAACAAAATATGCTTCCAATTCATCATCGTTCTATGTTTATCTGATGATCATATCTACCTAAATTCTGTTCTGAAAATGCGAAACGGCTTTGCTGAGGACACACTAAATAAAGATATGTACCACCTAATGAAGCCTTACCAGCATTCACTGCCTGAAGACCAGCGTTCAGAATTACACATGCCACCTTTATCTTCTGCAACTGATACACATGTTTCTAAATCTAGTATCTGTTTTACGTTGGTTTGAGGAATGGGAAGAAAAGATGCCCGATAAAAGACTGTTCAGTGCAGAGAGGAATTGTGTTGCACCATTGTCAGTTTTATATCCCTGTTAAAAAAGTAAGTCAAAGAGGTTTCAGTTCACTTGTTCCTGGCCGTGTCAATTTGGATGTGATAGAAAATTTGTTTTGTCAGCATCAAGGAATATGCAATGGTGCTACCACAAATCCTACCTACCACCAATATCAGTGTACAACAAATGCTATCATACTGACTGAACCGTCAGTCTCCCGGAAAAGCAACGCCAAGAGAACTGGCACAGCCTTTCCATTTGAAAAACAAAAGATATACGGTACATATATAATTGAAAACCATTGTCGACCATAGTTGTAATTAACGCTTAATTAAGAGTTGAGAATTATTCTAACTTCAGTGTTGGCAAAATTGTTATTGTGTTTATTAAGCCATGTGTTTATATACCAGCCTGGTAATCTGTATGTTATTCACTGCTTCTTAAATTAGTTTTATTATCTGTCAAGCCGAGTAGCGGAATCCAAGAAAACAACAAACAAGCGTCTACAATAGTATACACTAGGTGTACAAATGTTTTTGTCTGGGACATTGTCTCAATTTTAGAGATAAATCTTTAACATTTGCCTTGATACAGATCATCTGGAATATGTCAAGTTATGATAAAAACAGTACAATGAAAAATAGTAATATGTGGAGAGTTTGAGAACGCCGAGGTAAGATTCTGATTTTATATGCCGATTTGAATGACATGGGGGTCTGAAATGTGGCCATCGGCGGTGTACATTGCTGGTTTCGTGGCATGCCTTCCTATTTTTTTTTCTTAGAGTCAGATGAATTTCATCACTCAAAATAAAGTAATTCTTCAGAGATGCAAAATGATTCTTTAACCCTTTCAAGCCTGCATTTACCATTGTCATCTTCATCCACTGCAAGCCGCGAATTGCTATCGCAATTCTCGACTTGTAGTGGATGAAGATTATTCAAGTGGGTGGCAAATGATGAATAGTATGAAGCTTATTATTAAAACAGTTTGACTTCCATGAAAGATTTCATTATAAACCCCTAGGTGTAGGAAATTAATTCATTCTTCAGAGATGCAAAATTATGCTTTGCTGCATCATGAGGATTTGAGTGGTTGATGCATCGTGACTTTAAACATGTTAAAGGGTTAAGCATGTTTCAACCAAAATAAAATATGACCGAAATTGATGAAAAAAGTTTATGGTCGATGTCTAGTTGATCAAATTATTAAATTTTTAAGAGTTTTATTTTAAATAAATTGAAATATTTGTCGTCACTTGGAGATGGAAATTGTGTTGGCAATTCCACCCTCAAATGATTGAAAAATAGAAGCAAACAATTCAGCAGCACAAGGGTTTACAATTTTGATGTGATTGATTATAATTTAGCACACACATTGTTTGTTATTGCAAGATATTGGCAAACTATGTTCATGAGAAATCATATCCCTCTCCAGCATCAATGTTTTTTTTTAGTTTGCAAAGTTGCAGAAAATTCGTCGTGCACAGCATGATCTACCCATCTACCAACATAAGACTGAGATTGTGGAGGCAGTTCAGCAACACCAGGTGGTAGTCGTGGCTGGGGACACTGGCTGTGGAAAATCAACTCAGGCATGTTATATTTACTTCAACGTTGAACCATACTACAATCGAACTCAATCTTGTGGCTGTTTTAGGTAAACATGTGTGATTACTTTAACCCTTTGAGTGCTAAAGCACTAATCTACTCGTTTTCAATACTTTTTTAATCATATCAAGTACTCAAGTTAAGCGAATATGACTAATTTTCACACATAAAGTCGTGGATTGTGGTAGAAAGGCACAACTACACGTTGGTGAGAAAATAAATTAAAGAACTATAATAAAGGGTTAATCACTTGTGTCACTATATGACATATTCTGTTTAATTTTAACCCTAATCACTTCTATGACTGTTTTTGGCTTCATTTGTTCTTCAAATAAGATGATTTAAAGGAGAAATAAATATTATATTTGCTAGATTGGCATGTATGCTTTGACTCAAATTGTACACATGGAAGTAATTTTACCCACTTGAAGTTGTGGGTTGCGGTAGCGAGACACAACTTCAAGTGGGTAAAAATGGTGCTTAGCTCATCAATTCCTTTAAAATGTCCTAACTCTAGATTTTTTTTATTTGCAGGTTCCACAGTATTTACTGGAGGCGGGTTTTGCTCACATAGCATGCACACAGCCACGTCGTATTGCTTGTGTATCTCTTTCCAAACGGGTATCTTATGAAACTCTTAATGAGTATGGGTCGGAAGTGGCTTACCAGGTGATGTTTATATGATCATATCATTCAAGTCTTTACCTTAACTTTTTAATATGTTATTTTATTTAAATTTTACCTACTTGAAGTTGCTCCTCACTATCACAACCCAAAACTTGAAGTGGGCAAAAATTACTCATGTTTTGTTGTGATGTTGTCAATAACTATTTAAGTCATCCTGATAGATTACACTTATTATCTAAATATAATAAAGTCTGGTAATTTTTGATTCACTGAGATTTTGACTATATTGTAATTCCTGGGTAGGTAAAGCCAGCCTTAAAAATATGCTTGTTTCAGATTTCACAGCAGCTAAAAAAGTCATGAGGGAGTGATTTTTTTTCTCCTGCCAGGCCTTGAAAAAAGGTGGTTTCGGATTTCCCAGTTAATAAAAAAGTCATCAGGCAGCGCCATTTTTCTAAATTTTATTTGGACTGTTTGTAGAATTTGAGTTTTGGACGAAACCCAATCATTGCATGTTAACCGACTGACCGAGTATTTTTTGAAAATGTGAGGCTCGTTCGTTAAAAACATCAAAAAATGTTTTTACCTACAACATTTATACCCACTAGACTGGGAAATCTGAAACAAGCTCATTTTTAATTTAGGCTTAAAGGGCTAAATAAAACTAGCAAAGTGGTTCAACCCTTGAAGTGCTGGGTAATCTAATTTAACCCTAGAACTAGAACGTTTTTAATCCGTTTTATCAGCCGATCAAATCACTGATATTGGGGAGGAAATTAGCATGTAAACATCAAGATTTGCAATTTATGTTTGTTTCTGAATTAAAAAAATATTAGTAATTTTCACCCAGTTCAGAGCTTTCCCCAAAGCGCGGATCTGCGGCGCCACGCCGCGCTGCTTTATCCCAGCACCGCGCTGACAAAATGCTAAAAAAAATTATAAATTTTTATTATTTTTTATTTTATTTTTATATTGGTCCATAACCCTTTGGAAATTTTTACAAGATTCTGCCAGAATGCGCCATTTCAAGCCTATACTTAGACAAATTTCATGGGGGCAGACCCCCCAGAACCGCGCGCTTCGGGCATCACTGGTTCACAACACTGACAGCGCACTTTTCAAAAATCCCCCGCTTTAGTTTTTCCCTGGGGAAAGCCCTGCAGTTGAAGTTGTGGGTCGGAGTAGCGAGACACAAAGTTCAAGTGGGTGAAAATTGTATTTATTAAATTTTGCAGTTTAACCCTTTCACCACTGAAGCCCGTTTTTATGTGCTGAATGCCATAGCATTCAGCACATAAAAACGGGACATAAAAACGGGCTTCAGTGGTGAAAGGGTTAAGGGTTAAATTTTCACCCACCTGAAGTTTTTTTCGTATGTAGGCTATATAACTGGACATGTTATTTTTCTTTATGTGGAATGGGATGTTGCTATTATTGTTATCGAATCAATAGGCATGGCATTCCCATATAGTTCAACTTCTATTTTCACACAGGTGAGATTTGACAAAAGTCGAACCCGAGCTAGCAGGATTATTTTCCTAACTGAAGGCAAGTATATTGATTTATTTGATGATTGAAAAGAACTATTGATTATATTATATTGATGTACGCTGCATTTAAAATTTTCCGGAATTATTGAATCTAGTCTGATGTCCATTGAAGTAAAATATTTTGTGCGTATATGCATCATTAGCAGGTGACGTGTTAATGTCACTGTCATGATTTTATTGTAGGACTTCTGCTGAGACAGGTTGGCACAGACTCTCTGCTTTCACAATACAGTGTGATTGTTATTGATGAGGTGAGCAGATCTCTTACTGCTAAAGAAATAAAACTATTTATTCACAGATATATGTACATGTATGTATTTTTTACCCTTTTATGTAGACACGTGTCCTCTCGGAGAATAAAAACACTGATAGCATTTACATGTGAAAATATATATTGTTTTAAAGCTATGTAAAATGTATTCTGCTCAGGACGCCTTACTGTTTAAATGACTGAATTCTAGAATTAATTGTCAGTATTTTCACCGAATTAGAACAGTGGAATGCTAACATCGCTTTCGCACCAGTGAACTTGAGTCCATTGGCCGATCACAAACCTGGTAATTAGTTATTTCTGGTTTGAAATTGTCATCAGTCATGACAGTAAACAAGTCCTACGGTATATGGTTATTTTTAGCTCCCGCCGTCACCGTAGGTGAGACGGAGGGAGCTATGGATTCCGCCTCCGTTTTTTTTTTACCTCTTCTTTTGCCTATAACTTTGTAAGAAAATAAGCTAGGATAACAATTCTTGGTATGTGGGTTACTTCCAGGTGGCTAATGGACAGGTTAATATATTTTTATTCTGAATTCAATACGCTAGGTCGCAGAGGAGAAAATGATGATGTTACGGCGTTGGGCCGTTGGGCCGTCCGTAAACAATTCGTTTCCGGAGCATATCTCTGAAAGTACTTGTCCGATTGTCTTCAAATTTTACACACAACACCCCTAGGGGGTCTAGTTGTGCCTTTTGGGGTATATGAACTTTGACCTACTTTTGGTTCAGAACTATTGACCTATTTAGACGTTTTGACGCACACTTCGTTTCCGGAGCAGATCTCGAAAAGTACTGGGCCGATGACAGTCATATTGCACATACATGTTCTCTAAGATCCCTAGTTGTGCCTTTTCAGGTTTTTGGACCTTGACCTTGAAGTTGACCCAGCACTTTGACCTAATTTATAACATCGGTAAATCCGACTGAAATATTTTGCGAAATATCATGAAAACCGCTCAAGATAGCTACACCATTACTATTGAACAAATTGTGAGGTTTCAGGAGAGGATGCATCTTGAAAAATTTCAAGTCGATAAAATTAAAAATAGCCGCCTATCGGCCATTATTCACCTAAACAGGCCTGATATTGCGGAATTTCATGAAAACCGCTCAAGATAGCTACACCATTACTATCAGATAAATTGTCAGGTTTCAGGAGAGAATGCATCTTGAAAAATTTCAAGTTGATAAAATTCGAAATGGCCGTCTATCGGCCATTATTCACCTCGACAGGCCTGATATTGCCGAATATCATGAGAACCGCTCATGATATCTACACCATTACTATAAAACAAATTGTAAGGTTTCAGGGAGGATGCATTTAAAAAAAATTTAACTAGACCAAGTTCAAAATGGCCGCCAAACAGCCAATATTAACTTTCACATGGCCGTTATTTGGTAAACCGTGCTAGATGGCTAGACCATTACTATAAAACAAAATGTGTGATTTCAGGAGAGGATGCATCTTGAAAAAATTCGACCCGATAAAATTCAAAATGGCCGCTTATCGGCCATTATTCACTTTCACATGGCCGATATTTGGTAAACCGTGCTAGATGGCTAGACCATTACTATAAAACGAAATGTGAGATTTTAGATGAGGATGCATCTTGAAAAAATTTGACTTGATCAAGTTTAAAATGGCCGCCTTTTCGGCCATTATTCATTTTCACATGGCTGATATTTGGTAAACCGTGCTAAATGGCTAGACGATTACTATAGAATGAAATGTGAGATTTTAGCTGAGGATGCATCTTGAAAAATTCTGACTCGATCAAATTCAAAATGGCCCCCTATCGGCCATTATCTACTTTCACATGCCCAATATTTTGCAAACTGTGTAAAATGCTAGTCCATTACTATAAAACAAAATTTGAGGTTTCAGGGGAAGATGCACCCTTAAATTTTTTAACTGGTTTATATCGAATTCAAAGTGACCGTAAATCAGCTATTAGTTACCTCGATTGGCCTGATATCGGGTAAACCGTGCCAGATAGGTAGACCATTACTGGGATACTGATTAGGATCATTAATTTCAATGGAGGTTTGCAATCTCTGACAGACTGTCTAGTTCTTATCTTACTCTTAGACTGAGCTTCTTAGACCTAGTTGTCTTGCGTCTTGATTTTTGACCTAGCCTAGAACTACATTAATAACCCTACACAAAATTGCTTAAATCAAATTCTAATTCGGAGCGGGTGCTCCTGGACTTATGTAGTGTTGTTCATTTTTAACTTGTCACTATATTTAAATTATCGAGACAACTGGCAGTCATTATACATGTAATATGATATGATCGTGCTAAATATACAGAATTAACACGCTGTCTACCGATCTTTACTTTGAATTTTAGCACCAAGCGACGGCGTGTGCCGTGAAATCTGCCTGGCCATGGCCCATGCCCCTGGCTTGAGCCTGTTGTCGTGTTGAGCGGCTGGGCAGCCACTGTGAGTGTGACTTCCGCCTCTCACTCGCTCACTTTTCTCACTGTCTCTGACAGTCACTGCACGTAGGCCCTACTCAGGCTACTGTCACTGTCAGCCACTGCTGTAGGCACCCACACTTTATACGACAGCATTCTAAGCATGTCTCAATGTCAATGATTGTGACTTGTCAGTGTCTCTCGGTCAGTCAGTCTTTCAATCTTCTTCTAGTAGGCCTACAGACGTCTTAAGTTAACATTTCCGAGAAGTTATACAAGCCTAAGCCCTAATCACTGACTGTGAATACTATTTAAGGGATGTTGCAAAGATAAAAAAAATCCAAACATCCAAAAAAATTTGGAAGTGGGTGGGTGGGTCCAGGGCCATTTTAGATAGAAAATTGGAAAAAATGGATGAGGGGAGGTTGAACTCTATCCAAATTTTGGGATGTCTGGAATTTTTTCAAGTTTGCAAGGCCCCTAAGGTCTAGATCTAAATATCATTAAAAAGCTGACAGGTCCATGACCATGTGGGGGGCCTACCACTTGCAGTGTCACCTGACAAATGCTGGATCAATGTTGGGTTAGGGTCATCATGGTCATAGTCTAGTCTCCTTGAAATACAAGCCTTGTCTGGTTCATTCAATTTTAACTTTTATTGTTTTCACCTTAAATTTATTCATAGACTATCATTAACAGGGAAAGCTCAGATTGTTTGACAACCATGACTAAAACTAAGTGGTGGGCTAGTCCCTTTGATGATGCAGAGCGAAGAAAAAATAATTATTTATTGTATGGAATATTTCAGTAGTTAGGCCTGAACCTATTTGACATTTTGTGTTGTAAATAAATTGAGTTAATTTAATGGTTTTATAAAGGGATGTCATAATGTCAATTCACTAGGCCTATAATACATGTCAAATAAACTGATTCCACATAATTTTACACAATTTTTAGGCTTTTGGCTGATAAGAAACATATTTTCACAAAAGTGGTCAGCACTGTAGGCCTACCATAACATGGGGCACAATCTTACTCATTTGAAATTTAGATAAACAACTTAATTCAGACTACTACTATTTTAGGCCTATAAGGTGAAAATGAAATGTACACAATTTATAAGTGCAGTGGTAAAAATTGGCAGTGGACCACTTCGGTTGAAGACACTGTATACAGGTATACAAGCTTATTACATTATAAAATATATAAAAACAACAACAAGAGTGTGAAAATGATCCAGAAAAGAATCAAACAGCCTACCGGTATATATTTCTCACTGCCTAAGCAAACCAAATCGAAGGCGGAAATACGCCTTCACTTTTGTGTGTTTTTGAAATGATAAAATAGTGTTTTTCATAATTTACGTGCCCGCGTTGGAATGTTTCACGCTTTATAGAAACTGTATTTTTTCCGACCACATATGTGTCCTAAATTTGAAAAACAAAATGTGAGTACCAAGGCAAGTGATAGAAATACAGGTAAATTATGCACATTTTTAATCATAATTATCATAAAAATACAATACACAAAACAAAATCAATATAATAATAAAACTTTTATTATGTTCATTGACAAAGAGACACAATATGATACAAAATGTCAGTGTGATGAAAATAAAAAGTATAATAAAAAAAATATAAACTTTATATGAATATATATACCATTTATACATTAGCCAAAAACAGCTTCTATGTAGATCTAGGCCTATAATAAAATCAATCATAAAATGTGGGACATAAATATTCTATGAAATATTTTTTAAAACATTATGAGAGCTTAAAATCTATGTCACTACATGTACCACTATATTTGTATATCTGGACATTTATTTAGTTAATACATGTATGCTATTTGTTATACCCATTTTTCAAAATTTACTTGATACTAATCTTGACAATTAGCTATTAAAACAAAGCATATAATCACAGTTTTTTTTTAAATTCTAAATCTAGTTATTTTAAAAAACTAAATGTTTTATCAAAATTTGTGAAACACATATAAACACAAAATCTTAGAAAACCAACCAGGGAATAAATTGCCATATTAAAATGGTACCGCGAAGCTTTCCAAAATGGTGGAAATGATATATTTCAATTTTGCCTAGACATATTCTAATATCAAGTACCAGTAGTTTTTAACCTCTCATAACCTGATAATATACATAATTTTTATGGTTTTTGCAGTGACAATTTGAGTCTAGCCATGTAGGCCTATATAATTTTCTTGTTGAATATACAGACAGACAGACAGATATTTTATTGACAGAAATAAAAGTCATTACAGACTTATTTGTCATAGTAATAAGAGAGATATATGTACATGTATATATACAAGACACTGCTAATATATCTATAACCATTCAGACATTTATTACAATTATTTTTTAACCAATGTACTAAGACACTGATCAGACAGGTGGTTGTGGCTTTCACAATAATTTGTTCTACTGAATATCAATGTTTGTCTTTGAAAATTTCAGATGTCAGATATGACCTATGATAGATATGAGATATGATCTGCTTAGGAAATAAATCAAATAGATCTAGATTATCTTTACATCTAGCATCAAATTTTTCTTGGGGTATTCACGGCTATAATTATATATTTCTATTTTAAAATAGGCCTACAGTGCATGGCAAAAATAATAAAAAATCAAAATACACCATAGTCTATACTATAAACCCCACTAATTTGGGCATCCGAAATATTTGTGCGAAATTTGTCTCAGGATATTTTACTTTTAGCATAGGCGATTAGGGCCTATATATATCCGGTGGTCCTACATTACGGGGGTAGGGGTCTAGAGTATTTTTCAAATAAATATTTCGAGACTGAATTTTCATGAAATAAATAATTGTGTGAAGGACATGCTGTAAATAAATATTTGATGGCTCTCAAAAAAAAATTAGCATGATCGCTTCGCTCCACATCATTAAAATTTATCACGCTTAAATTTGTGAAGCCTCGCTTCGCTTCTATTCTTTACCCCTGTATCAATACTAATCAGTTAAAGCCTAGTTTGTTTGATATCCAACTTTGTAGAAAAAAAATAAAAAAATAATTAAGTGAAATAAATATTTTGCTTGAAGCAGTGCAGTAAATACAATATTGCAGACAGGAGATGAAATAAATTATTTGTCCAGTTTAAAAACTCCACCCCCCCCCCCCCAGTATTTGAATGGTACCACCCCCCACCAAAAAAAAGTATAAAAAAAGCTGACCAACAGACTAGACCAGTGACTTTGAAGTTTTTTAATAGAGGCCTAGGCCAACATCCCTCCAATGTGGAGTATCAGGCTGGATGGGGGTAAGAGTCTGGCAGACTTAGTAATATGCTAGTAGGCAGTTTCACCAATTCTGATTAGACTATAAAAGTAACCTGCCGGCAATAATTAGTTAGAAGGATCTTGCCCTCCACTACTACAGGCTTCACTAGGCCTAACAGTAGGCCTAGCGATGACGACCGGAGTTCCGTATTCACGTTTTATCGCCCACAGAGAGTGAATGGTACTCCACTCCGGTTGAGCAGACTTTTCCTAATTATGATCAGGCTATATTGATTATAAATAATTTATGAGGTATATTGTAATCTGATGCGGGAGGGTGCTGGGCCATCAGTCATGTCACTGACCACAGTAATCGTGGCGGCCCTTTCATTGACAGCTTAAGTGCGTGCTGTCTGTCACAGTGTCAGTGACTGTCAAGTCTGAGTGAGAGTGGTAGGCCTACGTCGACTGAACAGCCGCTCGGGACCGGCTGAGTGACATAAGAAGCATAAGTCATTAAAATTATAATGAATAGATGATTTATTGGTGCATAAATAATATTATAACTTTAACATACATACCTCAAAGACATCAGGATGATGTATTTCGGACGAAAAACGATGTAGCATTCTCAACTATTCTAGATGTCAACAATCAAGCCGGAAGTAGCTACTCACCAGAGCAGCGTCGTCTGGTTGGACGGGAGTTCGGTAAACACATATCACTGTGGACCAGTAAGAGATAGCCATCCATTGTTAGAGGTCTATGGTATTTTTAATAGTTTTCAATGTATACTTTTGTCTTTCCCAGGTTCATGAGCGCCATTTGCAGACTGATTTCATTCTTGGAGTGATGAAATATCTGCTTCATCAGAGAGAAGATCTGAAATTGGTTTTAATGTCTGCTACAATAAACATCACCATGTTCAGTAGTTATTTTGATGATGCCCCTATAGTAAAAGTAAGTGTGTAATGGTAACTGTTAGTGAGCGTAGGATATAGTGATTTTTGTGAGTAGAACTTTTGATTTTGGATGAATGAATGACGGAAAAGATAGCAGATCTCCTTATTGATCTGATATGATTACAATTTTGAAGTGTTAATAACGGCCATCACTATGTTTAGTAAGCCTTTATATTAATATTACTGACCAAAAAGTGATCAAGGCTTCTTGTTGCACAGCATCTTACGGTCTGCAAGATTGACTGATGTTAGACATGTTAGAGCTCAGATTATAATATAGATCCCATAATTTGTACACAAATGAAGTTTGCACCAATTATAGTGATACACAATCTTTATGAGTGCAGATTGCAGTTATAAATATATTTTCATACATTAAATTATCACTTAAGCCTTAAAGTACTAAATTATAGGATTAAAATGTTCACCCAACTTAAGTTGTCTTGCTGCCGTGACCCACAACTTCAAGTGGCTGAAAATTACTTACATATGCACAAAAAAATAAAAATTTACATAATTTTTATGATGATTAATAAATGATCCACAGATTTACTCTGATAAAAAGTTTACTTGCTAGTTATGGATAGATAGCTATGTATGCATCAAATAAAATATTTTGAATTAATTCAATGAAAACTTCTCCATTTAAATCAGGAAGATTGGACCTTCTATTTCATATTACAGATATATACAATTGGTAAATTGATGTGCAATTAACAGCTCAGGCCACAGTGTTTTTATATTTTGCTCTGCGGATCCGCCGACCACAAAATCTAAATAAAACTTCTTTTTTTTATTTCTGTCTAATGTCTTTTTTATTATAGAACAAAAAAAATGTCCCCCATTATTTATGGAGTGTTTAATACTTTTATGATATCGTAAGCCTTGTTTTATTTTGTCTCATTCGTCTGCCCTTCACATTTTCTTTTTATTTTAAAAATCATGATGTTACGTGATGTATAGTATGAGATCTTGACCTGAAGCCCTTCCAGGTCGGCCTCCAACACAGATCACTTTTAAAATCATGTGTGATTCGGCAAGACTGTAGAATTGTGATCTCGAACTGAAGCGCTTGCAAGTCTGCATTTGACACAGGTCACTAAATCATGTGTGATTTGGGCGAGACTGTACAATGTCAGCAAGCATGCTAGATGATGGCGGTTGACGTAGCGAAACCGACCATGTTTTATTACATATGCGTCAAAGTCATTGAGGGACCAAGCCCCAGCATTGTCTGAAGGGTGGAAAAAATAATATTGCAAAATTTCAGATAAATAAATTTCCTAACGACCCCAAAGAAATTGTACAAAAAAATTATTTATTTTTTGCTACATTCAACTGGTGTTTGTACTCTCACCCCTGAAAATACACAAATCCAAAAATAAAAACACTGTGGCCTCACTATGACTGAAAATATGTTTTTCAACAAAGGTGAAGGATTTTGTGGGGGTTATTTTTTTGCAATTTTCCATGAGTTGAAACTCATTTCAAATAATGAAATTAGTTCATAGCTACCTAAAGTTTGACTAATTTGCTTTTTTAAACGTATGAAATGAACTGTAATCAGTACAAAGTAATTTATTTATTTTGACCCAATTGATTGGGACCATGTTATCATTTTAATTCAGGTACCTGGGCGATTGTATCCAATTCAACTACACTATTGTCCAATCAGCGGGGAAGAGAAAAGTGGGAAATTAAGCAGACTCGACCCTTCCCCATTTCTTCGCATTCTACAGCTTATCGATAACAAGGTAATAAATTAGTTCTTTGTTTATTATTTATGACTATATTTATTAATTTATTGATACTGTGAAGAAGATGTGTTATGGAGGGATGTATAAATAATTGCATTGAATATTTCACCAGTTTGCAGCATACTGGTATTTAATTAAAAATAACATGTTAAGTTTTTATGTGGCTTGTTTATGACTGTTATGAATTAGTGTGCATGTCTATCTCTCTTCTGGTCCCGTCCTCCCTGAAGTGGCACAGTATTGCCTGATGATTTAATTGATGATTTGTAACTAAGGAGTCACTTGCCTATAATTTATAACCTTCATCTTCACCCATTGACATTGTCATTATAACCGATTCACTAGCACGAGATGCAGATTTTGTACAAGGTCTCACTCTCTTCTACAAATCTCCAAGACTCCAAACATAACAGGCATAATCTAGCACATGGATTAATCCCTCTTTAAATTGCTGGTGATATGGTTAATCAAAATACTCAATCAATAACTCTTTGCTCAGAAGGATAATATTTTAAATTTAATCTCGCAGTCATGTTTATAAAGAATTCACGAGTGTGATTAGGATATCATTATGCCTGGGCAATTAGGTTCCATGGGAAATGTTATTATTCTTGATTTCGCTCATGTCCAGTTTAGGCTAAGAGAAACCTTTTATATAAAATAAATCGTTCTGTGTCGAACATTAAGCCAAAATGAGACAGCGAAACATTGATTCAGTAATTGATCGATGCCGGTGCACCAGATCGTTAGGCTAATATCTTATGGGCACTTTTTAAGCACACTCTCATTATCTATTTGAATGTGACTTAAACATGATGAACCCCTATCATCCCTCCTATACCCATTGTCACACTTACATGAACTTTTTAACACAGCTGTTTTTATGCGATCAGTCGGTGCTCATTGATCAAGCGACATTGTTTATTTAGCAGTCTGGGGATGGATAAATTATGCCTGTTGTCGGTATGATTGCAGAAAAACATACGTAGAAATGAGATTGGGACTGCAATTGTCGTTGTACCACAGGTATTAACATAGTGGAATTCTGCTCCACCACTTTATTTGGCGAGGTGGGCATTCTGTCGGGGGGGGGGGGGGGAGCATATGACGATAGAACTCTGTATTCGCCATATTGCATATTTTTAAGGAAATAAAAAACATCACAATGATAACATTATCTTAAGTTGATTTTGATGTATATTTTTCTAATATTCTAGAGGTGGAAGTACTGCATGTGTATTGCGTATTGTTGCGTATCAATTATTTTAGGTGTAAAATTTATTTTTGCCTTTTCTCTTATGTTTAAATCTCTGATTATGTAGAAACTAGTAATTTGATTTTTTTCTACGATACAGTTTCCAGCTACAGAGAGGGGAGACGTACTCATGTTCCTGAGCGGCATGACAGAGATTATGACCATTGTGGAGGCATGTCAGGAATATGCAAAGCGTAATAATCGCTGGATAATATTGCCATTGCATAGTGCATTATCTGTAGCTGAACAAGATAAGGTTGGTGATATTTAATAAAATTTGATAGTGCAAAACATCTTATTATTAGTATAAAATTATCAGTTCACATTCTTTTACAATTCAAAGCACCACTTTGCCGCTGTTTGATATGGCCTAAAATTTTATCACACTAAAGTTATTAAAAACAAGTTGATCCTGGTCTTACAGATTATCTACATGACATTTTGCTATATTTTCACAGAAAATTTAAAATATTGACTGAAATCTCACAAATTTTCAAATCTAAGACATATGGTCTATTTTTTTATCACGTGAATATTTATCATTGAATGTAGGTAGGTCAGTAATGCCATCTATAGTACTTATGACTTTTGTTTTTCCCACAGGTGTTTGATTACCCACCAGAAGGAGTGAGAAAATGCATTGTCTCCACAAATATAGCAGAAACATCTGTAACAATTGATGGTGTTCGCTTTGTAGTTGACTCAGGAAAGGTAGAACAGTATTGAGTCTTTGTCATTATAAAATTGGTGTAAGTGTTACTTTATAGCAACCCGCCAGTCGCAGGAGAATATACATGTCCCTAGTAATATACACAGGTGAAAAAATAACTATTCAGGGTGACTAGTTAACTTCATAAATGGTGTCAGCCAATAAAATCATCTCTGCTGTAGATGTAAGTACAATGTATACACACAAACAACATCATTGGACAGGCTCCAGTGTTTATTGGACAGTTCAGTGTAACACTTTTCCGGGAAATTAACTTTTCAAGAAAAAGGGCAATCCTAAATTAAATTAAGTTTAAATTATGATATTGAGTTTATATTTGTTCATGTCATCGTTGTCCAGGTAATAATGCGTATGTGGTATTTCATAGTTTTGAGATAATCGAGAAAAACTGTTTATTTTGTTTTAGTTTTTTTATAAGCTGCTCATTGTAATAACATTTATAAAAACGCTTTTTGTCCAAAAAAATGCCACATACGCAGTATTACTTGTCCAAAAATGACACATCGCAATATTACTTGTCCGTTCTAACACATACGCAATATTACATGACTGATTTTCCTACATACGCAATATTACTTGTCCAAAACGGTACACATGCAGTATTACCCCCATGAGCTCCAAATTATTTCAGTAAACGCATGCATTTCTGGCTGGCTGAAAAAAGTCAGTTTTTGGTGTATTATGGCCAAAACAATTAAAAATTATCATATGCAACAGTAAGCAGCTAACGTAACAACAACAATTATGTTTTAGAAACTCAATGTGGTCACTTAATGTGTCATTTGATTTCCAAGTAGATGAAACATAATATGTCAGATAATTTGTTCTACGTTTTAAAATTTATTAACTTAAGAAACATTATGAACACTATGATTAAGCATTTTCTCGGTCAAATAATTAAGAAACCTTTTCCGATATTAAAATAAATTGTAGAGGCCTTACTGTGGAGAACACGGTGTTCTAGTCAGCTTATTATCAGATTATACATTGTAGCCTGGTTGACAGATTTACCGGTAATTAAGTTGTAAATGCAATTACTTAAATAAAAAACTAAGGAAAAAATGAGCCTTCCCGCAAAATGTACACGAAGAAATACATTTCTCAATCATGCATGCCACCCAGCTAGACAAGTAAGAAATGCATATCGATATTTTAATCAACATACCGGCGGTAATCTCCTATACTATAGGCCTCTTTGTCTATGTTAATATTGCGCCCATTTGCAAGTAGTCAAAATCATCGGTATGTTATAACCCAGCAAACACGAGACATCGACCCAATGTTGGACCAATGTTGGGCCAGCGTGGCAGACAGTGGCACAACATTGGTCCAGCATTGCGTCAATGTCTCGTGTTTGCTGGAAAGCCAAATTTCCCGTTGGTTCATATTTCAATGCTGTGATGTCGGTCACGACTTGGTCACCACTGTTTGAACCTGGTCTGATGGTCATGAAGGTGGACGAAAGCGATTTGTATTTCTTGAAGAATAATTAATCTCAATATTTTACCTCATGGTTGTTGAGGACGAGCCGCCTTCATTTTATACCCCGCCCGACGAAGTAGGGGCGGGGGGTTATGGCGTCGCCTCGGATGTCCGTGACAGGTCATTGATCCGGCCGTCTATCTGTCCGAATTTAGTTTCCGGATCAGATCTCGGAAACCCATGGAGGTATTTATTTAACTGTACACACACACATCCATCATGGGATGTAGATGGGCCTTCTGGGGTTTATTAAATTTGACATACTTAAATGGCCGACCATCGGCCACAATTAACATTAATATGCCTGATATCTAGCAAACCGTGTCAGATAGCTAGGCCATTACCGGTACTATAAAAACTGTACGGTTTCCAGTAAGGAAATGCCATGAACAAATTCAAATCTAATAAATTCGAAATGGCAGATTATCGGGCATAATTAACTTTAATATACCTTATATCTGACAAATCCTGCCACCATTATTCTAAAACAAAATGTGCGGTCTCATGGAGGGATATCACCTGACAAATTTTAACTTGATCAAATTCAAATATCAGCAATATTGACTTTAATATGCCTGGTATATGACAAACCGTGCCAGTTAGCTAGACTATTACCGGGTACCATAAAACAAAATGCAAAAATGTACGGTTTAAGGAAGAGATTTATCATGAAAAATATCAATTCGATCAATAGCAAAATGACCAGCTTGAGGGCATTATTGACTTTAATATGGGTGATATCGGGAAAACTATACCAGCTAGCAAGACGATTTCTATAGAACAAAGAAAAAACTGGCAGACTTACGACCATCATTGACTTTAATATCTGTAATATACATGGCAAACTGTGTTATATAGATTACTGTAAAACAGAATGTGAGAGCTCAGGGAAGGATGCACCCTGTGAAATATGTACCACACGGGCGGGGTGGGGGGATTATGGTGGCCGTTTGGCGTCTTGTTTGTAGCCTATATACTAGTGATTGCATATGTACTTTATTTCTGTTCTGATAACCACAATCATCCGAAATTAGAGTAATGTCTTTAAATTTGGGATCCTTGGAATTTATATAATCAGCAATGCATGAAACCAATCGTTACTTGTAACACCAGCTTCTCTCTCATGCCAAACATATAGAGTAACATGTTCATCATTAAGAGAAAATTGTAAAATTGTAAAATCGTGTAATTGTAATTTCACATTATTGTAGAAGCAAGAATGGATGGGACCAAAAGTACGCTTTGCAAATCCATTGTTAAAACAAATGTTTAATTATTTGCCAACTGTTCGGCTTTAGGTTTTTCATGGGTGGGTATAGGATTGACCTAGATGTCGGATCGACCTAGATATGCTATTTAAGCCCTATACTAGGGACATGTAATACTGCGTATGTGGATGAACAGACATCCAAATTGATGCTTCCCATCAAACAAGAGCCATATAGATTCGGTGTTGGGTCAATGTTGGTTCAGCTTCCCAGATGCCGATCCAACATTGTATCAACATGCATTAAATGCATAGATCGTGTCCGTAATTCTGCGTATGTGTCATCTTCAATATACATACGCAATATTACCGACATATAATTCTGCGTATGTGGATAACAGACAATGCACATTAAATGCTGTGTCCGTAATTCTGCGTATGTGTCGTATTTAATACACATACGCAATATTACGGACAATATCCTCCACAGGATTATCTGTTAAGTACACATACACTTTATTACGGACAATGTGTCTGACCAAAAAAAATACATACACATTATTACCTACATGTGTACACATACGCAGAATTTCACAAATGTTTCAACCTAAATCTTCGCGTAAATAACATTTTTTTGATTTTCTTAGTTTTACCATCAGGTAGAGCATGTAACAATGCATATAGTATCATCAAAAAGTAATTTTCGCCAAAATGCCTCATGCGCATTATTACCTGGACAACGACGATGTGTACATCACCCTTACTAATATATTACTCTCTAATTTTAACTAATGTTTCATCTAGCAGTTACCGTAATTCCCTTTTATATTTCTTATTTAAAATTTCCAGACATGTAGGCCTAGAACTTGTAATTGTAATTGTGGCCCAACACAAGGCTCTGTCTTGTGCTGAGTTTAGCTCAAGATTCCCCGAGCTTGATCAATGAAAGTGTTATATGTATCATTGTTTCTTCATGTTATTGTAGAGTTTGATGTGCACTTAAATTACTATATTCTGACTGGATTAAGGTAAAATATATAGTTGTAATATCAATTGAATGTATTACACATGGAGGGTAAACAGTAAAAGTAGGTCTACCATTTAAAGTATTCAAAATCAGTTATTTGAATTAGTTCAAGATGTTGAAATTCAAATTACAGATGAATTTTAGTTTTAAAGATGTTTGGTTATCTTTCAGGTGAAAGAGATGAGTTTTGACACAAAATACAAAATGCAGAGATTGCAGGAGTTCTGGATAAGTCAAGCCAGTGCTGAGCAGAGAAAAGGTAGAGCTGGCCGTACTGGGCCGGGATTGTGTTACCGGCTATACGCAGAGTCTGATTATACTGAGCTGCAAGAATACTCGACTCCAGAAGTACAACGAGTGCCACTAGACTCGCTGATATTACAAATGATGGATATGGGACTGAAAGACCCACGCAAGTGTGTGTTATAGAATTGATCATTGAGTTAGAATTGAAATTGTTGCCCACTTGAAAGTTGTGTCTCGCTATCATGATCCACAACTTTAGATGGGAACAAATTGCCTACATAATTATGTACTAATAGTAATACAAATTGGATCAGAGTATATGACAATCTAGCAAATTTGATGCTGATTTGTGTTCAAATAAGCGGGCTGAAAACAGCTATAGACGTGATTAGCATTTTCAGGGTTAAATTATTTTCTATGAACAACAAATCTGACAACAGGATTTTAAATGTACGGTATTGTTTGGGGCCAGATGAAAGAAGAAATGCTGGATCAAAAATTGTAGAAGGTGATGTACACTGATGTACACCAATATTTGCAGCTCCATATTCCATCTTCAAATTAACTTGTTCATTTGACATGTTCATTTGACTTTTGGTCTGGACCCTCAAGTACTGTAATGTTCTAATGTGAATTGTATCATTTTTAGATTCCCTTTTGTTGAAGAGCCAGCTGCTGGTGCAATTGAAACTTCCATTGCATACTTGAAAGAGCAGGTGATGATAATTTATGAACCTCATTTAGTAAGGTTTAATACTTTGAGCAAGGGATGCTTTTAAGAACATTTAAAATCAAACCTCAAATTGTGTCTCGCTAAAGAGACCAACTAATTCAATTGGGTAAAAAGTTTAATTATCTAAATTACCACTTTAAGATATAAGGGGTAACTGGGTTCAGATAATTATTTAAAAAGTGATTGAATGTTATGTGTCCATCAGGGAGCTGTGAACAAAGAAGAGGAGTTGACGTCACTCGGAGAGATGCTGGCTCAGTTACCTGTGGATATTACCATCGGGAAGATGCTCATCATGGCCTCTCTGTTCCATGTGAGTGAAAAATTTTTACCCTCAGGCCTCTGATTGCAGTATGAACTGTTGCTTGAACAATGCCGAATCAAATTAACACTATATTGATCACCTTGGCTGAATTTTCCTTTACCAGATCACAATTACTAACTCGCAATTAGAGAATTTACCATTATATTGAAATGTAATATTTACATCAACTGAAAGCTCAACACATCCAGGTTTAAATATATTGTAATATTTTTCTAAAATAATTATTGTTTTTAAGGGTATGATATTTTCAGTCAATAAAACAAATCAGACTGCTTATCTTAGTTCAGATACCAGGCAATCAATTACTAAGTGATCTAATATTTTTTTGTACTGTAAGTAAATGTGTATCAATTATTTTGTTATTATGTGATCTGCTATGTTTTTAGAATAACAATGTGTGTAACTTAAATAGGCATTTTAAATTGACATTTTAAAACAGGCATTGTATCTAAATTTCTGTGTAATACCAATCAGATGCTTTTGTATTCCAGTTTTGTATTTTGTGTCGTGTATGTCCTGCTTTATTTTTCTGAATTAATCCTGTATTAAAATGGTGCCATCATTATCAGATGGTGGATCCAGTGTTAACTACAGCAGCAGCTTTAAGTGTTCAAACACCCTTCACAGCCAAGGGACAGCGAGACATAGATGCGATGGTCAGTGTAATTTTCTTCTGTTTGTTTTTAATACATTAATCAACACTCTAGGTTCTGGAATAACCGAGATTCAGTATTTAATAGTAATTTAATTGTTCAGTTATTTTGTTATCAAGCATTGTGTAGTTATAACTCAAAGTTGCATTAGCATGTAAAATAATACATTTTTAAAAGTATTGCATTTATCAATTAAAAGTGGAGGCTAAATCATGTCATGGTTCAACAAGGAATCTCATTTTTTATGTAGTCTGCAATACAGATGCATATTTCTTTATATACTGTAGATCTGATAATATTTGCGAGGTTTAATTTTCACTAATTTTCGCGAGGAGGATTAATTCGCGAATTGAAGAATCTTGCGAAAATTATTATTATAATAGCGCTACTAAAGTAAAATAAAACCTCACGAATTCTGAACTTCGTGATAAGTCCCAAAACCAGAAATTCGTGAAAATCTAAACACATGAAAATTATCAGGTCTACAGTATATTGCTTGATGCACTATTAACATCTCCACTGAACTAGCTATTTCAACCAAACAGAAAAATATTAGTTTATTCCTGGCGTGAATATGTATAATTGAGGCTCCCCCGGTTTTAGTTCTTGTAAGGTTTCGTCCGCCGGCGCGTGCGGGCGGCGGCGCCGCGCATGGACACCGCCTCTCATCCATGTCACCCTGATATCTACAAAACCGCTTTTTCAATTCATTTGGTGTTCAACATACTGGATGCAAACTGTATCAATACCTAGGCTGCATCAATTTTTCAGAAAGTTCGGGAAAATCTTCGGGTCATTGCGGCCATCTTTAACCTTTTTTCGTCAAATTAGGAGCTTGTCACCCTGATATCTACCAAACCGCTTTTTGATTCTTTTTGTGTTCAACATACTGGATGCAAATATTAATTTCTAGGCTGCATGAATTTTTCAGAAAGTTTGTGAAAATATTCGGGTCACGGCGGCCATCTTTTTTTGTCAAATTTGGACCTTGTCACCCTGATAATTTTAAAGCCACTTATCCAATATACTCAAAATTAAACATATTGCATAGTAGTATCAATTTCTAGCCTGCATCAATTTTTCCGAAAGTTCGGAAGAATATCTGGGTCATGACGGCCATCTTTAATCTTTTTTTCGTCAAATTAGAACCTTGTCACCCTGATAACTTCAAAGCTGCTTATTCGATATACTCAATATTCATAATCCTGCATAGTAGTATTAATTCCTAGCCTGCATCAATTTTTCAGAAACTTCGGAGGAATATCCGGGTCATGGCGGCCATCTTTAATCTTTTTTTCGTCAAATTATGACCTTGTCACCCTGATATCTACAAAACCGCTTTTTCGATTCACTTTGTGTTAAACATACTGGATGCAACTATTAATTCCTAAGCTGCATCTATTTTTAAGAAAGTTCGGGGAAATATTCTGGTCATGGCGGCCATCTTTTTTCGTCAAATTAGGACCTTGTCACCCTGATAACTTCAAAGCCGCTTATCTGATATACTCAATATTCAAAATACTGCATAGTAGTGATAATTCCTAGCCTGCATCAATTTTTTCAGAAAGTTCGGGAAAATATTTGGGTCATGGCGGCCATCTTTAATCCTTTTTCTTCAATTTAGGACTGTCACCCTGATAACTTCAAAGCCACTCATCCGATATACTCAATATTCAACATAGTGCATAGTAGTAGTATTTCCTAGACTGCATTAATTTTTCAAAAAGTTTGGGAAAATATCCGGGTCCATCTTTAGTCTTTTTTCGTCAAATTAGAACCTTATCACCCTAGCCTAAAGCTGCTAGCCTCTGCCTCATAATATTACTTGATAATTACATGTACAAATTGATTATCTACAAAAATTATAATTAATGTATAACTCTCATTTGAAAAGTGGGAGGGGAGCCTTCTTGGGTGTTTACATGATAAACACTTGCATCTAGTTTTATGTGCCTGGGAAATCAGTGCATTTCCCAAAATAGTCGCTTGAAAAATTTGTGAACCTTTTTTTGAAATGCGTTCAAATTTGACATGATAGTTCTCTAGGTTTTTCTCATTGACTGATTAATTAAGGCTCCCCTCTACCAGGGGGAGGCTTTTAGTTTTTTGTACGGTGCAGCGGCGCCACGCATGGACACCGCCTCTCATCCATGTCACCTTGATATCTACAAAACCGCTTTTTCAATTCATTTGGTGTTCAACATACTGAATACAAGTATTATTACCTAGGCTGCATCAATTTTTCAGAAAGTTCGGGAGATTATTCGGGACATTGCGGCCATCTTTAACCTTTTTTCGTCAAATTAGGACCTTGTCACCCTGATATCTACCAAACAGCTTTGCTATTCTTTTTGTGTTCAACATACTGGATGCAAATATTAATTCCTAGGCTGCATCAATTTTTCAGAAAGTTTGTGAAAATATTCGGGTCACGGTGGCCATCTTTAATCTTTTTTCGTCAAATTCGGACCTTGTCACCCTGATAACTTTAAAGCCACTTATCCAATATACTCAAAAGGCAACATACTGCATAGTAGTATTAATTTCTAGCCTGCATCAATTTTTCAGAAAGTTCGGAAGAATATCCGGGTCATGACGGCCATCTTTAATCTTTTTTTCGTCTAATTAGAACCTTGCCACCCTGATAACTTTAAAGCTGCTTATCCGATATACTCAATATTCGAAATACTGCATAGTAGTATTAATTCCTAGCCTGCATCAATTTTTCAGAAATTTAGGAAGAATATCCGGGTCATGGCGGCCATCTTTAATCTTTTTTCGTCAAATTAGGACCTTTTCACCCTGATATCTACAAAACCGCTTTTTCGATTCACTTTTTGTTCAACTTACTGGATGCAAGTATTAATTCCTAGGCTGTATCAATTTTTCAGAAAGTTTGGGAGAATATTTGGGTCATGGCGGCCATCTTCAATCTTTTTGAGTCAAATTATGACCTTGTCACCCTGATATCTACAAAACCGCTTTTTTGATTCACTTTGTGTTCAACATACTGGATGCAACTTTTAATTCTCAGGCTGTATCAATTTTTCAGAAAGTTTGGGAGAATATTCGGGTCATGGCGGCCATCTTCAATCTTTTTTCGTCAAATTATGACCTTGTCACCCTGATATCTACAAAACCGCTTTTTTGATTCACTTTGTGTTCAACATACTGGATGCAACTTTTAATTCCCAGGCGGCATCAATTTTTAAGAAAGTTCGGGGAAATATTCTGGTCATGGCGGCCATCTTTTTTCATCAAATTAGGACCTTGTCACCCTGCTTACTTCAAAGCCGCTTATCCGATATACTCAATATTCAAATTACTGCATAGTAGTGATAATTCCTAGCCTGCATCAATTTTTCAGAAAGTTCTGGAAAATATTTGAGTCATGGTGGCCATCTTTAATCTTTTTTCTTCAATTTAGGACCTTGTCACCCTGATCAACTTCAAAGCCACTAATCCGATATACTCAATATTCAACATAGTGCATAGTAGTAGTATTTCTTAGACTGCATTAATTTTTCAAAAGGTTTGGGAAAATATCCGGGTCATGGCGGCCATCTTTAGTCTTTTTTCGTCAAATTAGAACCTTATCACCCTAGCCTAAAGCTGCTAGCCTCTGCCTCATAATATTACTTGATAATTACATGTACAAATTGATTATCTGCAAAAATTATGATTAATGTATAACACTTATTTGAAGTGGGAGGGGGAGCCTTCTTGGGTGTTTACATGGTAAAACTTGCATCTAGTTTTAGTACAAATTCATTGGAAACAAATTTAAAAAACATTGTTATGGATGTAAATTCATTTTTTGTATCTTTTAAAATACAATAAGCCATTGAAATATGTATTTAAACTTACATTTTCTTCACCTATTTTCAAAGTTTATAAATTATTCTTATATTGTAAACAGTATTGATTTATTTACATTTGATTATGAATTGTTGAAGAGATTACACATAGATGTGTTCATCTAGATGCCTTACATAAATCTCTACTGTGTCCATTAACACTATATCTCTTGAAACAAGCAGCTATATGCACTTTAAATGTGTTATATTTACACCTGGAATATAGCATTTTGTCCTGCATCATGATATATTTTTAGTCAATATGACATATTCAGTTCAAATCATAAATTTTATTCTCGAAATGTATTTAAGAGTGCAAGGAAAAAACTAGAATCAGAACATGGGGACCCACTGACTTTACTAAATGCCTATGATGAGTGGATACAAGTGAGTTAATAATTAATTGATATCACAAAATAAGTAAGTTAACTGTTTCTTTTGTAAGATTTTGTCACACAAATAATGTAAGCCTTTCTTTTCATTCAATAAAACTAGTTTCTGAAATTTTGAGTGTTCAAACTGAAACATTCAATATTAAGACTCAGTCTGATTTTACAATCAGAACGTTTGCAATGGTTTGGTTCAAACCTTTACCAAGTGTTAATGTTGCGCTTTTTTTGCATGTTAATAAAATAGTTACTCTTAGGGTCGTTGTTTTTTTACATTTTCTCTGAAATTTGTTCCTCGTAATGATTCAAATATTTTCATTTACAAATTAATAGGTTAAGACTGAAGGACATGACACAAGGAAATGGTGCAAGAGAAGAGGTCTAGAGCAGCAGAGATTTTACGAGATGTCTAAGCTGAAAGCTCAATTTTCTGACTTGCTAAAGGTGACTTAGTGACCAATTTCCCGCTAAGGTATCTTCATCCATTTGAAGTAGTGGTTCACGGTAATCAAGTGGGTGAAAATAACTTTAAAATACACAATTTAAATTAAACATATGCTTGTCAAATCTGAATAATTTTCACTCACTTGAAGTTGTGGATCGCGTCAACTATACACCAACTTCAAGTGGGTGGAAATTAAAATTGAATAATTTGGAAGTTAAAGGGTAAAACACACATTTTGTTCCCCATGACTGATTTGATCGGCTAAAAAAACTAATTAAAGATTATTATGGGAGCGCTTAGTGGTGAAAGGCATAAATCATGTTAAGGTTGCTGGCTGTGGATAATAATCTGTAATATTATAATATAACTATATTATAGTTATCGTATAATCAATACAGTTATAGTTCTATTGGATGCCATTTGATAAAAAAATGTTCTCAATTTTTTTTAATACATACTTCATTTCCAATAAATTACAATTTTTTCAAATATTTATGGAAGATATGCATACCTGTCACTTGTATTTATTAACGTTTTAAAAGTATGATCATTTATTTCCCATTATTCACTTGTTTGTTATTTTAAACCAGGAACACAAGCTATTAGAAGGGAGAAGCACTCAGCAAATGAAATCAATGGAAGGATTAAACTCAACAGAGCGGCGCCAACTTCATGCTGATCGTAAACAACTGGGTAAATTGAGGCGAGAACACAAGAACATACGTCACAAACCTAAAATATTGAAACTGGAAGGAGAAGTAAGCTCATAATTATGATAAATATTCTTTGTTTGAAATGTATTCAGATCAAGTGGCATGCCTGATAATTTTACACTTGCTCGAAAAGCGAACATTTTTCGGAGTATCCAGTTTCATTTTAAAAAATCTGGGACAATGCTTGTCTTATTCTTAATTGTTATTTGAAATATCTATCAAAATTGTGCTAATCTACACATCAAATTTGGAAACAGCGAGCTGATATGGTGTACATCTACTTTATTATTGGTTACCTTGAAAATTGATGTAATATATCTACCTACATAATTGGTAATTTTGTCATTTTAGCTGATTTCATGTTAGCTATTCAGCCCTTTCAGTACTCTTGATAATTTAAAGGTTTTGGATTTGCTTTTTTACAACAAAAATTACTAATTAGAATCTCAAACCAACCTTCTTTTAAAATAAAGCAGATATGTCTAGTTTTTGAAGGTGAATTTTATATCATTTATTTGAAGTTGGCAATTATGCCAGCTATGCAGTTCAATTGTTACCAAAATTCATCATCATCCATCAATTCTACATTGTCAGATTTTATAAAATACCCGAGTATAACCTCACCCTTAAAGCGCTGAATTATTTTATGAAAATCGTGGAAAGCAAAGGTTTTTTTTCAATTTGAAATCATCACAAATGTCTTAGTCAGCTCTATTTGACTACCTATGTTATGGGTCTACGGCCATTACAAATATTTTCACTCTTACAGTGCGTGGATAGACTTTAGTCTATCCACGCACTAAAGTAGCTCCCCGCGCTGTAAGGGTTAAAACACTTATTTTGATGGTTATTCAATGAGTTTATTTCAAAATATGCCATATTGTTTCATGACTTTTGTTATTTTTACCCCGCCCATAATAATAATAATAATAATAATACTAATATAATGACTTCTATAGCGCCAGTATCTCTCAACAATATTGAGACTCAATGGCGCTGTAAGTATAGCAGCCCCTAGGATATTGTCATCACCATGTCTGGTCCTGGGGACGTTATCTCGGAAACCGTTAGCTGACTTGTTATTATATTGCACACACACATCCCTCAGGGGGTGTAGATGTGCCTTGTCTGGGTTATGACCTTTGATGTAATTTTTTACCTTTGATATCAAGGCCATCATTGACTTTCATTGAAAATAAGTTTCCAGACAATATCTCAGAAAGCATTTGCTGGATTGTTTACATAAGTTGAGTTTCAGGACAATTTTCGGAAAGCTTGCTGGATTTTTTTCATATTGCACACTCGCATCCCTCAGGAGGTGTAGATGTGCCTTTTGGGGGTTATGATCTTTGACCTAATTTTTTATCTTTGATTTTGGCGCCATTATTGACTTTATTTGATAGCGGATGATAAGTTAAGTTTCCGGACTATATCTCGGAAAGCGTTTGCTGGATAGTTTCATATTTCATACACTTAATCCCTCAGGGGGTGTAGATGTGCCTTTTGGGGGTTATAACCTTTGACCTAAATTTTTACCTTTGACCTCTGGGCTATTATTGACTTCAATTAATGGCTGGGGATATCGTTAGCGTCAGCGCTCTTGTTATTAGTCAACCAAGAATGAAATGTATGTCTACAGTGCAAATCTGGATGTGTAGACTCTACCCTCCAAGATTTGCAAATATTTGTATTCAAATTAAACAAATATAAGTAATTTTCAGTCACTTGAAGCTGTGGGTCGCGGTAGCGAGACACAACTTCAAGTGACTGAAAATTCAAGTAAATTAACTTAGCAGGATAAAGGTTAAGCAACTCTGGCATCAACTAGCAGTTCTTTATGAAAACTCAAGTTTTAAATTGTGATCACAGGAAAAAATATGCGTTCAAACCATTTTGTGACAATTACCCACAAAACTACCACGTAGCTCTTTAGCCTGTTATTGAAACCAATCTAAACAGACCCTTTCAAGTAGTAACATGCGAGAGCAGGGAAGTGTCATGTCAGTGTGTGAATGACTCAGACTCACTCAATGAGAATGGTATGTTTTTATAACAATGAGCGAGTCTTGAGCCTTTTTTCGAAAAATAAGTTTATCTTCAGATATAAGTGCATGCACGTTTATGTGCGAGGATATAGTATTACACACTGGCTATGACACAAAATTCTGATGCAAAATATAACTAGGTTTCCAATATTTTCTTCACTGCTAAAGGGATTTTAAAATATGTAGAATATTTTACAAGTTGTCCCAGTGAACATGGCGTGTTTTTGTGTGGGTACAGGACTGGCAGGTTGAACAACAGGATGTAGAAACAGACGAACCTGATCTGGAAGGTGATATTAAAGATTTGGAATTCCGTCTCACAAATAATTTGGATAAACTTCAGGTATGTTATCATGAACTATTAATTTATAGTAAATGGTTCTATATTGCTATTAATTGAATTCATAAATATATTGATTACAGCTATAGCTCTATTTATGATATTGTCTGTAGTGTCACTGTTTCTAAACAAGTTAGAGGTAATATCGTTCCAAGCATAAATTTTTAGACTAGAATTTCAGAAAAATTTGCGAGCACATATGGTTTTATACTGATATTATACAATTATCTTAAGGGAGCCTGGCTGTTCAAAGTCACTTTGACACACGGCAAGCTATCTGTCACTAGAGTAACCCAAAGCTTGATATGTGTAAGGAGTTCCTTTAGTGTTTACAAGCAGTATTAATGATGAATGAAATATTCAAAATTCAATCTTATTATCTATCTTTTTGTGCATTTAAGGAACAAACCAACCAGACCAGACAGTTTCGTCTGAAGGATATCAACCTGTTGAAGGTTATATTGTGCAGTGGTCTCTATCCACAGCTTGCCATAGCTGATCCTCACAACTCACACAAAGCAGACTCTGAGCAGATGTACCACACAAAGGCGAGTAATAGACATATCACATAACACAGCAAGGAATAGACAAACCACATAACACACGGCGAGTAATAGACAAACAATCAATCAATCAATCAATCAATAAAACTTCTATAGCCATATAACACAGCGAGTAATAGACACACCACATAATGCACAGTGAGTGATAGACAAACCACATAACACATAGCAAGTAATTGACAAACCACATAACACACTGCGAGTTATAGACAAACCACATAACACATCACGAATAATGGACAAACCACATAACACATGGCAAGTAATAGACAAATCACATAACACATAGCAAGTAATTGACAAGCCACATAACACACGGGGAGTAATAGACAAACCACGTAACACATGGCAAGTAAAAGACAAACCACATAACACACAGAGAATAATGTACAAACCACATACCACACGGCGAGTAATAGACAAACCACATAGCACATAGCAAGTAATAGACAAACCACATAGCACACTGCTAGAAATAGACAAACCACATGACACACGGCGAGTTATAGACAAACCACATAACACATGGCAAGAAGGCCCAATAGACAAACCACATAACACACAGCGAGTAATAGACAAACCACATAGCACACAGCGAGTAATAGACAAACCACATAACACAGCGAGTAATAGGTGAGTAAAACAAAAACACATACCACACACCGTTGTATAATAGACAAACACATCATACACAAGGGTGAGTAACGCACAAAGACATACCACACAAAGGTGATAAACTCACAAAGACATACCACACAAAGGTGATTAACACACAAAGACATACCACATGAAGGTGATTAACACACAAAGACATACCACACAAAGGTGATAAACTCACAAAGACATACCACACAAAGGTTATTAACACACAAACACATACCACACAAAAGTGATTAACACACAACACATACCCCACAAAGGTTATATACACACAAACACATACCACACAAAGGTGATAAACACACGAAGACATACCACATAAAGGTGATTAACACACAAACACATAATACACAAGGGTGAGTAACGCACAAAGACATACCACACAAAGGTGATAAACTCACAAAGACTTACCACACAAAAGTGATTAACACACAAACACATACCACACAAAAGTGATTAACACACAAACACATACCACACAGAAATGATTACCACACAAGCACATACCACACAAAGGTGATTAGCACACAAACACATACCACACAAATGTGACTGACACACAAACACATACCACACAAAAATGATTAACACACAAACACATACCACACAAAGGTGACTGACACACAAACACATACCACACAAAAATGATTAACACACAAACACATACCACACAAAGGTGACTGACACACAAACACATACCACACAAAATTGATTAACACACAAACACATACCACACAAAGGTGATTAACTCACAAAGACATACCACACACGATTGATTAACACACAAACACATACCACACAAAGGTGATTAACACACAAAGACATACCACATAAAGGTGATTAACACACAAAGACATACCACACAAAGGTGATAAACTCACAAAGACATACCACACAAAGGTGATTAACACACAAAGACATACCACACAAAGGTGATCAACTCACAAAGACATACCACACAAAAGTGATTAACACACAAAGACATACCAGACGAAGGTTATTAACACACAAACACATACCACACAAAAGTAATTAACACACAACACATACCACACAAAGGTTATATACACACAAACACATACCACACAAAGGTGATTAACTCACAAAGACATACCACACAAATGTGATTGACACACAAACACATACCACACAAAGGTGACTAACACACAAACACATACCACACAAAAGTGATTAACACACAAAGACATACCAGACGAAGGTTATTAACACACAAACACATACCACACAAAAGTAATTAACACACAACACATACCACACAAAGGTTATATACACACAAACACATACCACACAAAGGTGATTAACTCACAAAGACATACCACACAAATGTGATTGACACACAAACACATACCACACAAAAGGTGACTGACACACAAATACATACCACACAAAAATGATTAACACACAACACATACCACACAAAGGTTATATACACACAAACACATACCACACAAATGTGATCAACTCGAAAAGACATACCACACAAAGGTGACTAACACACAAACACATACCACACAAATGTGATTGACACACAAACACATACCACACAAAGGTGACTAACACACAAACACATACCACACAAAGGTGATTAACACACAAACACATACCACACAAAGGTGACTGACACACAAACACATACCACACAAAAGTGATTAGCACACAAACACATACCACACAAAGGTGATAAACACACAAACACATACCACACAAAGGTGATTAACACACAAACACATACCACACAAAGGTGATTAACTCATTAATGTATTCCCCATAAAGGTGAGCAGGGTTTGACACAAACTTCTGTGAGCAGTGGTCCACAGGACCACCAGCTCAGAGGATCTGGGGGTCCTACAATTTTTAGTGGTTCTGACAACAACAACACTTGTAAATCTTGAAACATTTTTTTTCATGCGCATGATGTGTTTCCACATCATTCATTTTATAAAACATGCATGCCACTCATGATTACGAACACGAGTTTTGTTCCGTGAAAAGGACGAGAGCCAGTGGCAACGATTGTTTAAATTTTTGATCATGTTATTGTTACAATTCTGAGGGCTGGATATTTTAGAGGTCCACCGGACCACTGGATATGATGTTCCGGTGGTCCGACATAAACTCTGGGGGTCTCGGACCACTGTCAGTGTCGAACGCTGGTGAGTAACATTCAACTACATACCACAGAAAAGTGAGTTTTATAAAACCTTGTACCATACACACAAAGATAAGTAATACAGAATCTTTTATCACAGATGGCCTGGGGGATACTTAAAAGCATCTTTGAACATTAGCATACATATTCATGTTCCTATTATGTCTCCCCTCTCACAGAGAGGTGGGGACATGTTGGTTTACCCTTGTCCGCTCGTCTGTCTCAGTCCGTCCTGCGAGTCTTCTGTGCTGTGAGTCTGTCTCTCATTAATTTCTCTTCACCACTTTGTATCGTGCAGGCGGTCAAACACAAAACGTTGACCCAATGCTGGGTTAATGTTGGCGCACCGTCTACGATGCTGACCAACCATTAGCCCAGTATTTGGCTACCGTGTTGTGTTTAGCGCCACGCTCAATGTGTGCCAGCATCACAGACGGCGGGCCAACATTATCCCAGCTTTGGTTCAAAGCATCGTGACCGTACCGCCAACATGTATGTACCCACAGCATGAAGTACTGACTAGGACTGAATGCATACTGGCCAGCACCGGCGACCCTGGCCCAACATTTAACAGACATTGGGTCAGTGTCGCTTTTAATCGCAGCCAGCAGTATTAAGCAATACCAGACCAGCAAACAAAACATGTGTATACGTCGTTTTGTAGAACGTCGGCCCAAAGTCTTTGACGACGGCCCAACATTGTACAAATGTTATAGAAATGTTTTGTGTCTCCTGGGTTGAACGCAGCCCAGCAAACACGAGGCGTTAAACCAGTGCTGGTTTGATGCTAGGCCAGCGTCGCAGATGGTGGGCCAGCAGTGGACCAGCATTTGGTCAACGTCGTGTTTTCTAGGAGTGTTGACAAGTGTTTCGCACCAAAACGGAATAATAAATTCCGCTTAATACATAGTCTCTACTGTCCACAGGAGCCATTTAATAACATTAATTAGAAAAGTTATTGATACTACATCTATTAGCTATCAGCCTTTATGGTTATGCTTCTGGAGGGGAGACATCTCCAGTTTTTTGCTCACAAAAAACTAGATCCTTCTAAAACATGGGAACAAGTGGGAGAAACCCCTTTTTCATTTAAAATGTTTCAGTGATGTTTTTTGGTCGTGAGTGCAATATATTTGGATACACAGTACTTTTTTAAATCTATTTCTATTGGGAACATATACAAATCATATTTAATAAAATTCCAATAATTTCATTCTTTAAAAAAATTTAAAAGCTTCTATTAAGAAATTTGATTTATTATTTTAGGATAAGGGGTTTGTATTACTGCATCCCACGAGTGTATTTGCCATTGACCCTGAGCCACTTCAGCTGAAGGACATTGATGTAAAAGAGACTCAAGTGACGGACACATTACGTGGCCAGTGGAGCAGCAAACACCAACTGGTGGCTTATGTGTGAGAATCAAACCATGCTCTATTTGTAAACCTGTATAAATACATAGACCAGTAATAGTTTGTGAAGGATAATGATTTTCAACTATTCATATTTATTATGGTGTTATGTTTTTGCTCATCTGTTTTTAGCTCCCGCCGTCACCGTAGGTGAGCGAAGGGAGCTATGGATTCTACCTCCGTTTTTTTTTGGCCTCTTCTTTTGCCTATAACTTTGTGAGAAAATAAGCTAGGATAACAATTTTTGGTATGTGGGTTACTTCCAGGTGGCTAATGGACGGGTTAAAATATTTTTAATCTGAATTCAATACGCAAGGTTGCAGAGGAGAAAATGATGATGTGACGGCGTTGGGCCGTCCGTAAACAATTCGTTTCCGGAGCATAACTCTGAAAGTACTTGTCCGATTGTCTTCAAATTTTACACACAACACCCCTAGGGGGTCTAGTTGTGCCTTTTGGGGTATTTGAACTTTGACCTACTTCTGGTTCAGAACTATGACCTATTTAGACGTTTTGACGCGCACTTCGTTTCCGGAGCAGATCTCGAAAAGTACTGGGCCGATGACAGTCATATTGCACATACATGTTCTCTAAGGTCCCTAGTTGTGCCTTTTCAGGTTTTTGGACCTTGACCTTGAAGTTGACCCAGCACTTTGACCTAATTTATAACATCAGTAAATCCGACTGATAGATTTTGCGAAATATCATGAAAACCGCTCAAGATAGCTACACCATTACTATAAAACAAATTGTGAGGTTTCAGGAGAGGATGCATCTTGAAAAATTTCAAGTCGATAAAATTAAAAATGGCCGCCTATCGGCCATTATTCACCTCGACAGGCCTGATATTGCGGAATATCATGAAAACCGCTCAAGATAGCTACACCATTAATATCAAATAAATTGTAAGGTTTCAGGAGAGGATACATCCTGAAAAATATGAAGTTGATAAAATTCAAAATGGCCGCCTATCAGCCATTATTCACCTCGACAGGCCTGATATTGTGGAATATCATGAAAACCGCTCAAGATATCTACACATTACTATAAAACAAATTGTAAGGCTTCAGGAGAGGATGTATTTTGAAAAAATTCATTTTGTCAAAGTTCAAAATGGCCGCCAATCAGCCATTATTCACTTTCACATGGCCGTTATTTGGTAAACCGTGCTAGATGGCTAGACCATTACTATAAAACAAAATGTGTAATTTCAGGAGAGGATGCATCTTGAAAAAATTCGACTCGATAAAATTCAAAATGGCCGCTTATCGGCCATTATTAACTTTCACATGGCCGTTATTTGGTCAACCGTGCTAGATGGCTAGACCATTACTGTAAAACGAAATGTGAGATTTCAGATGAGGATTCATCTTGAAAAAAATTGACTTGATCAAATTTAAAATGGCCGCCTTTTCAGCCATTATTCATTTTCACATGGCTGATATTTGGTAAACCGTGCTAGATGGCTAGACCATTACCTGATTACTATAAAACAAAGTGTGAGTTTTTCGGGGGAGGATGCACCCTGAAAATTTTTAACTTACGAATTCAAAATGGCCGACAATCAGCATTATTTACCTCGATAGGCCTGATATCAGGTAAACCGTGCTAGATAGCTAGACCATTACTATAAAACAAAATGTGACGTTTCGAGAGAGGATGCCTTTTAAAAACTTTCAACTCAATCGAATTCAAAATGGCCGCCTATCGGCCACCATTTACTTTCACATTGCTGATATTTGGTAAACCGTGTTAGATACCTGGACCATTACTATAAAACAAAATGTGAGATTACAAGAGAGGATGCATCTTGAAAAAAATTGACTAGATCAAATTCAAAATGGCCGCCTATCGGCCATTATTCACTTTCACATAGCCGGTTTTTAGTAACCGTACTAGATGGCTAGACCATTACTATAAAACAATATGTGAGATTTCAGGAGAGGATGCATCTTGAAAAATTTTGACTTGATCAAATTCAAAATGGCCTCCTATCGGCCATTATTCACTTTCACATGGGCGATATTTGGTAAACCGTGCTAGATGGCTAGACCATTACTATAGAATGAAATGTGAGATTTCAGCTGAGGATGCATCTTGGAAAATTTTGACTTGATCAAATTCAAAATGGCCGCCTTTAGGCCATTATTCACTTTCACATGGCCGATATTTGGTAAACCATGCTAGATAGCTAGACGATTACTATAGAATGAAATGTGAGATTTCAGCTGAGGATGCATCTTGAAAAATTCTGACTAGATCAAATTCAAAATGGCCCCCTATAGGCCATTATTTACTTTCACATGCCCAATATTTTGCAAACTGTGTTAGATGTTAGTCCATTACTATAAAACAAAATTTGAGGTTTCGGGGAAGATGCACCCTAAGTTTTTAACTAATTTATATCGAATTCAAAATGACCGTAAATCAGCTATTAGTTAACTCGATTGGCCTGATATCGGGTAAACCATGCCAGATAGGTAGACCATTACTGGGATACTGATTAGGATCATTAATTTCAATGGAGGTTTGCAATCTCTGACAGACTGTCTAGTTCTTATCTTACTCTTAGACTGGGCTTCTTAGACCTAGTTGTCTTGCGTCTTGATTTTTGACCTAGTCTTACTCTTAGACTGAGCTTCTTAGACCTAGTTGTCTTGCGTCTTGATTTTTGACCTAGCCTAGGACTACATTAAAAACCCTACACAAAATTGCTTAAATCAAATTCTAATTTGTCGCGGGAGCTCCTGGACTTATGTAGTCTTGTTGCTGTTGACTTGTAACGTGAAGGTACAGGGTTTGTTGCCCTGCTGAGTGAGTTGTTATTCACTGTGGTTGAGCACTATAATGTGCACTATAAAGAACCCTTTATGACATCCTTTGAAAGACTATGGCATATTCTAGAGTTTTCTCTCAAAAAAGCCACATTAACGCTTAAGGTGCTAATCATATCTATAGCCATTTTCAGCCTTTTATTTCTCCTTGAAACAGGAGAATTGATGGAGAAATTGAGCCCTAAATTTGCTTCATTGACACATGTTTTGATTCAAATTGTACAAATTTAAGTCATTTTTACCCACTTGAAGTTGTGGATCACAATTTAAAGAGGGAGAAAATTTGTTTAAGTTAACTTAGTGGGTAAAAGGTTAACTCTAATATTTATCATGCAGAATAATGGAGGAAAGGGATAAATGCAATATAATTGTTTAAATTTCACTCTATTTGAAGTTGTATCTTACTATTATCAGTCACAACTTATAGATGGTCAAATAAATCTGCAAATTGCTATCAAACTGCGATATGAGACTTACTTGGCAGGCTTACCAGTACCGGTAATTTAATTACTACCCATTCTGATTAATGGTTTTGTTCACAAAATATAGTAGTGAGAATGTTTGTAACATGATATTTTAACTTGTTTTTTTGTTTTTAAATTTTATTTTCACTTAGATCATTGCTCGAGACCACCAAACCCTATTTGACGGGTCTTATGCGGGTACCGGCTTTACAGACTCTATTTCTTTTTTCTAACCAACTAGATACAAACACAGATTGTACCAGGTAAATATAAATATGAAATCAACTGGGGTGTTTTTTAATCCATATTCACTGTATATAGCCCTCTGAAACAGGTTTCCTCTGTATTCAACTTTTATTTAATCTGTAAAATTGAACGGTTTGATTACCAGAGCATCTATCAGAATGAAATTAGATACAAACTTGCTCAGAAACTCTTTTTGTGTTGTCCTGTGATAAGGTGGATCTGATGTGTGACGAGAAAAAGGTTAGACACACAGTGAAGCACACAAACACCTTTTTTATACCATTCTCAGTTTATTCTTTTTAAGATTCACATTCACTATCATACTGGTCTAAACATTTTTAATTGATTGAAAATACATCAAAATGAGTTGTAAGTCGCTGATTTAAATATTGGAGATATTAACAGATCCTGAATCTACACAAAATAACCTTTAAAATAAAAGGTATTTTACATAACTCACTAGCGTATTCAACTATGACTCTGTAAAACCAGAGAAATGAGAAATCTGAAATTGCTTTTAACCCTAACAGCGTGGGGATCGACTTTAGATGTCAGAATCTGTTGTCTGTAGATGTCTGATTCTAACGTTTAAAGTCAATCCCCACGCTGAAAGAGGAAAATATTTATAATGGCTGTACATACATAACATAGGTGTTCAAATGAACCGGAAATTGCTAACTAAGACATTTACGATGATTTCAAGCAGAAAACACCCCTTTGGTCTCCATGGTTTATGCAAAAAAATGTCAGGATTGTAAGGGTTAAAGTTCAGAGAGTTTGAATACTTTTCGAAAAAAACATGCAAATGCATTAAAATTAATGAAACAAAATAAATATTCGTTTTGGCCACAATTTTCTAAAACATATGATTCTAACATTTTGTGAACTTCAACAGTATATGCCAGATATTTGAATCATCTAGATTTTTACATTGCAGTAATATTTCTTACTCAGGGATGGTAACATGTAAATAGAAACAAATTTCACCAATTCAAATATAAATACATGTAGAACTAAATATACTAGATATACATGTATTTAAAATAATTTTTTATATCATGTATATCTATTTCTATGCCACACCATCTTAGGATCTGAAAGTACTGTATCCCCGCGCATTAACGTGCATGCACTTATATTGAAGATTCATTTAGTTTTCCAAAATAAGTGCATGCACTTATATTCGAACATAAAGATAAATTTTAAATTATTTTATAAATTATTATGGACATATACTAGTAAAGGTTTATATAACTCAATATATATCAATATTATTCTCACCTGCAGTATATGTCTGAGCATAGAGTTACACAGTGGTGCAGGTAGTAAATTCCTAATATAAGTTCATGCACATAGTATTTGAATATAAGTGCATGCCCTTATAATGAACAAGAATATTTTTGGAGCCATGCCTAAAACAGTTGATTTTCACTTATAAGTGCATGCACGTTTATGCGTGGGGATACGGTCATCATATGAAAATAAAAACTTTTGTCAAAATTAGAAGTAGGTCATATCAAGGTCATTCTGCTTTTAGCGGCCCTAGCATCGTTTATCAAACTGCGACTTATTTTGCCAGACCGGGTCACCGTATCCTTAGATGTCATTATTCTCTTTTTTCTTTTTCTATTATATCATATTTAATGTTGTAGAGTTGTGTGCGATGGGTGGCTTGAAGTGACTTTTGAAGAAGCAGAAGAAGCTGAAGTAATTATCAGTAATGTTGTCCAGCTGCGCTCAACCTGGCTGCATCTCATACGTCTACATTTGCCAGGTTCAAATTTACTTTGGTGTATTTCCTAATTACAGTTTTGTCCAAATTATGTAGAATATTTCAAAGATATTTACATAATCAGATAGTAATAAATGTGATACCGCGACCTACAACTTAAAGTGGATGAGATTTTAAATCGGATAACTTGGCATGTAAAGGTTTAGGAGGATATGCACTTTGACAATCAAATCGATGGTCTAAAACAATAGTGGGTCAAGTCGACTTGACAGCGAAATTGTGTTTATCTTTTTCCTTAGAACTACAGTATGCTAAATCCACTTATCAGCATGTAGACTTGGACTTATAATGATGAAACACACAGCGATTGGAATTTGACAGTAGATCAAGTGAAGTTATCAGAGTATTTTTTACTTGCAAAAGTGATTTACAGAAGCAAAATTGTGATCAACAAGACACCAAGTTGACTTAGCGCTTTGTTACACCAGGAACACAGAATATACAGAGATTGTTCCTAGATCAACAATAAACTAAGTCCAGGCATTTCCCCTGTGTTGTCTCCACATGTCTCAGAATAAGAATGCGCTAAGTGCACTTGCCCCGTTGTTCCCCCAGAAACAGAGCCCATAAGCATATAACACGAGAATAACAATGTGTCAAGTCGAATTGGTCCTGTGTTGAACAGATATAATGCTGATATGTGCTCCTTTTCCCAAGAATAACAATGTGCTAAGTCGACTTGATCTGTTGTTTTAACCTGAATTTGGAATAAATTCAAACTTTATACATATTATAGATGACTTAGCTGGTTATTATTCTAAAGGCCAAAAATGTCACTTAGCACACTATTGTTTTAACCCATCGAAATATGTATTCTGATTTCTCTTATTATATGGTCTTAAATGTTTGTAAAATTGTGTGTATCAGAGGAAGGTTTGTCACCCGGGGAGGAGGAAGAAGTTCACCACAAGGCCCACCATCTCCAAAAACTGCTGGGAAAAAAGCTGGCAGAGTTTCTGGATTCCAAAATGAACTACACACTCAGACAAGTGCTTTCTGCAGAGCAGCAGCACATGTATATCGGTCCGCAGCAAGGTATGATCATGGTCATCATATAGGTTGTACATATCATCCCCTTGGAGTTAGAAGGTGCTAAACTGCCACTTTAAAAAGTGGCAGTTTAGCACCTTCTAACTCCAAAGGGACAATATGAGCCCGCTAGCGAGAGCCAAACTCTATGCTTGTGTCATTTCAACTTTAATATTATTTCCTAATACCAAACAGTATGTCGTTTTTTTCAATTTCTTTCTTTTCTAGCCAACTCTGCTGTTCTTGGAGACTTGTTATTGGCTGGTGGTGATGAGCACCCAGTGAAAGGTGGTGTCATTGTTACGGAGTATCTTACACACAACTGGTGAGATCATTGTCCAGTTTTATAATAAGTTGCATACTTGATGAGATGACTGTTAATACTATAATCTTATAATATATACAATGTATTTTCTTTATCAGCCATCATTTGCCATTTTCAATTAGCCGGTTGTTGTAACTAAATACAATTTGAGGTGAAAAAAATTGTAATCTTTTAATTTAGTTTTTTAATTAATTCTTTATGTATGATAAATGAATCATAGCAACAAATGAATTGTTGTACATTGAAAATTACATGTAGTATAAAAATGGTACATATTACATCTGGTTGACGATGATGTGTTACAACATTATTTCCTTAGTCTAATAATCTAATGCTCAGATAAAGGAAAATCTGATAACAAAATCTGATAAAATGATTCAACAAAATACAGGAAGTGAAGTTTGAGCATAGAGGGTATTGATAGCATAAGCCAAACTTCTTTAGGCCTGATAAAAACATTATTTTAAATATAAATTTTTCCTCTGCTTGTAGTTTAGATGATAGTGAGTCGTCGTCGTGGGGTGGGTATTCGAGCTGCCTACAGAAGCACTGGTCCTGTGAACGGTGCGGTATCAGCCTGGTGGTCACACTGGCACAACGATTACAACACCAGCAGCAGTGTCACCTGGAGGCGGCAAAGTCCACCGGTCAGTTTGTGTGTTTTAAACTCTCACTTTTCCCTTCGAGATTAATCCTTACAACGCAGCATTATTTGTATTACCTTGGAAATCAAAGGGTTTTTTTAATTTTAAATCATCATAAATGGCTTAGTTTGAATATCTATGTTTTGGGTCTACAGCCATTAAAAATATTTTAATTATTTCAGTACGGTGACCAACTTTATACGTCAGGATCTGACGTATAAAGACGGTCCCCCCACTGAAAGGGTTAAAAGGTTGCCTTTAAACCCTTAAAGCTCGAAGTTATAGAATTTCACCCACTGGAAATTATGTCCGGCTACAACGACCCACAACTTTAAGTGGGTGAAAATTATTCATGTTTGTTTAATTTGAGACCAAACATTTGCAAATCTTGATGTTTGAACACTCATTTCATTCCCACTAACAATGATTTGATCGGTTATTAAAATAAATACAAACAATTATCATCACGCTTAGAGCTTAAAGGGTTAAGAACAAAGAGTCATATCAGATACACCTTTCATATCCAAGGGGATGAATTATATGTATGTTTTCTTGTTTCAAACCAGATAAAATGCCACATTTATAAAATATTTTGTTGTATGCTCAGTTAATCAAATAATTCAATCTGGGAGATGTCTATTTTTTATAAATAGGACTAGTTTTCGTCATTTGAAGCTGGAAGTTGCGCTATCAATTCCAGCTTCAAGTGAAAGAAAAATTATAGCCAACAATTCAAATCAACAGGACAAGGTGTTAAATGACTAATTTAAAAGTGCAAATGAAAGTTATGGTAATGATGAACTCTAAACTAGTCTATTACTGGCCTCTTAGTCTAATGCTAGGCCATTGTTCCAAAGTGTTGGCTCAACACCCAATGCTGGAATAAGTGATAGTTTCTGGGTTATCAATACATTATTAGGTTGTTCCGATGCAAGTCTGCTTAAGAAATTTGAATATATTTTCTATTTTTCATGATGGTTTTCCCGTATGATGAATAGGATTGCCTTTGCAGATTAAATAGTATAGTTTTGAAACAGCTGTGGTGTGATATTTTTGCAGAGATCTATGTTAAATATAGAATTAGTGTATTTATGTGACTAAGGTATAGCTTACTATATTATGGTTACAGGTGAAGATGTTCAAGTTAAAAAGAAAGCATCAAAAGGGGCAAAGACGTACCACTGTCCTGTTTGTGATAAAGATTTGGCGCTCACACCCATTGAAATACTTAAACACAAAAAGTGCTGCAAAAGATAACATGACATTAAGGCTGATTTATTTTTTTGTAAATTGTATTAATATGTACTATATGTAAATAATGGAAAATATATATTTACTTTTATTATGATGTTATTTGTTTTCATTTATTACAATAGATCCATGTTAACATCTAATGTAGACTATTCTAATAATTTCAAAGTAGATTGTCTTATACGGGTAAATCTAAGAAATATGGTGTAAAAAATAGGTTGTTTTAAAGTCTAGTCGACTAGATACTATAATAGTTGATTTCCATTGTTACCATTGGTTTATTTCCGACAATACACAATAACATCGGCCTTGAATATCCCTAAGTATTGACAAGGCTTTTAGAATCTTCAAAATTTGTTTCGTTTAAGTTACAAACACAGTAAAAGTTCTAAGTAAAGCTGTAAGATGTTATGATATTTCAAATGAAAATAAAAGCTAATTGAAATAAATTTTTAACCCTTCTAATAATTAATCACTACTATTCTTATTTCCAGTCTTTGATGTAGTGGCACATAAATCAGTTTGTATGAGTAAAAAATGTTCGCTCTCGAAATTAAACAAAATTAAAAGTCATTTTCTCCAACGTGTAGTTGTGGGGCACGGTAACGAGACATAATTTATAGTGGGTATAAAGTTGGTTTGTTAAATTTGGTGTTCAAAGGATAAAATCACTACAATTACATTTCTTGATTTTCTATCTTTTACAGTCTATATTATCAATTTATTTTGTTTCTTCAAAAGCTTGATGACATCTACGTATATTCTCCACATAACTTAATTAAAAAACACAACATAATCTAGGCTTATAGCCTACATTGAGCCGTTGTTAGTTTAATGCGACACTAACATCGCAGACATGAATGCAATATTGGATTTATGTTAAGTGTTTGCTGAGCGAAATAACATAATGCATGCAAATAATTATTTTTTGTCGTTACCATGCAAGCTGCCTTCTTTCGATATACATGCACATACATAGGGCCTACAATGTATAGGTGTATTATCTGATTATACATATACAATATTAATGATATCGGAAACACATTGACATACAGCCATGCCACAAGATACAGACATTAAGTGACAGGCTTGAATAAGGAAGAATAATGATAAAATAATTAAATGAGAAATATATACCGGTAGCTATCAATTTGTAGGCTATCATTGTCTTTTTACGCGACACCCAGTGTTGTCTGGAGACCTCCCAGCAAACACGAGACATTGACCCAATGCTGGTTTAATGCTGGGCCTCCGTCTGTGACTTTGGCCCAACATTAACCAGCATTGTGTGGATGTCTCGTGTTTACTGTTTTAGACTGTAGGCATATTCGTGGCATTGCTGTATATATGTCGTCCTAATGTAGTGCTTAATGATACAAGGGCCTTCAGAACGTCTTTGGTTTAGGAAGAAATCGCTTGGGGGTTTGCGCAAGCATCGCGTCTAAAACGCCATTCAGTGCTCCCATCGCTCAATATTTGTCCTCCGCAAATTTCATCCTGCGCTACATTACACTGCCTAACGGTCCTAATATCGCTCACAGTTGCAGGGAGGTTTAAATGAATAGCAAATGACGAGTAATTTAGTCAATTTGGTCGCAGTTATCGTCTCGGCCAGGAACCAATTAGAGGACTGGCTACAGCACGCCGGCCAGAGCACCGCCCCGAGCACGATTAGCGGGCGCGGGAAATTGGAATTTGTATTAATTACAGCAATTGTCAGACGCGCTTGATTTTATTTACTTGCCCGGCGGCTGCGGAGATGGGACGCCGCGGAACGGCTGCTCGGGGAACTGCAAGGCACAGTGCTTCTCAGAAGGCAACATGTTTCCAGAACGGGTGGTTAGCAGCTGATTAGAGCGTCTTGTAAAAAAACTCGGAAGTCTGAACGTGATTTTAAAAAGTGTTTGCACAGGACGATCCCGAACTAGACTATAGTCAGATTCACATTAAATTTATCAACCAAGATTATTGAATTTCGCGGATTTCTCAGTCAATTCATAGCCAATTTGCATGAAATTTTACACACACTATTTTCCTTTCATGTTTTGATTACCCTGAAAGTTTCGCGAAGTTTTAATAAGTATTGTAGAAGCTAGACCATTCGACATGTAATAAAATTCTGGGACGAAGCTAATGGGTTTATAGAGGGCACCATTTTTATTTATTTACTACACGTCAAATGGTCTAACTTGTGTCCCGCTAGTACGACCCACAACTCCAAGTGAGCAAGAATTACTCAAAACGTTTGCAAATTTTGATGTGTATGCACTTATTTCATTTCCAATTAACCCGCTAATAAACATTAATTTAGCAATCTTAGCACCTCAAGAGTTAGTCATAGGCCCTACAGTGTATAATTTTGTTGAAAAGACAACTATGTAAAATGTAATAACCTGCTGGCTCGAAATTATTAGTAGGCTAATCATGGTGATGCTGAAAATTAACCCTTACAGCGCGAGGATAGACTTTAGTCGTCAGAATCTGACGTCTGACGACTAAAGTCTATCCACGCACTATAAAGATCGAATAAAACTATTTATAATGGCCGTAGACCCATAACATAGGTATTCAAATAAATCCGAATGAGCTAACTAAGACATTTATGATGATTTCAAATTGAAAAAACCCTTTGGGTTCCATTATTTATATAAAAATAATTCAGCGCTTTAAGGATAAAAAAATTAAAATACAAATGTAAGCTATAATATTGCATTACGTCAACGTTGGGTCAACGACTCGTATTTGCTGTGATTAATCATGGGGATCGGAAGGTACTTGAAAGCGAAGCTTATGGTGGAGACAATGAATGAGGTAATGACGACAACTGCCTACTGTTTAGACAGAATCAATAATCATCTGTTCATGACAATCCCGTCAGAATGCTGATTGTCATAGAATGCTGCTTGTAATAGACTTGACCAGAATGGTCAAGTCTATTACAATCAGCATTCCATTATGTCGGCCTGAGTCACTGTTAACTATGACTGGCGTTTAATCCGCTTAATTATACGTTATTTGTCTGTTGACTGATTATCTGCTAGTGTGTATGACTGTAATGTGACGTCTATGCTTATTGATTGTTATAATAATGGGCCATCTTTTGTGTTAACCATTCGTCGCTAACCACGACTCTAATCGCTTTTGATTCGTCATATTAGCAAATCAAGTCACCGTTATTGTGAATGAAATGAATGTTTAAACATCAGCATGATCAAGATTTGTGAATGTTTGGTCTCGAATTAAACAAATATGATTAATTTTCGCCCACTTCGAGTTGTGGATCGCTGTAAGTATCAATTTGTAACAGGGTTGGCAATATTACCCGGCCCGGGTTTTCCCACCCCGGGAAAACCCGGGCTGGGCAATAATGCTTTTTTAGCCAAAGTGGGCAATAATGGGCAATAATAAAAATTTCAAATATAAAAAATACTAGAATATCACAAAGTAAAAATAATATTGTAAAGCACGCAATAATAGACAATAATATTAGCCAATTGTAAAAGAAAATGCTTTTTTAGCCAAATTGGGCAATAATAGGCAATAATATTTTTTTTTTAAATACTAGAATATCACAAAGTGAAAAGTGAAAATAATATTGTCAAAGCATGCAATAATAGACAATAATATTAGCCAATTGTAAAAGTAAAGTGATAAATGAAAAATAAATGACAAAGTGCCAATTTGTGCAGTCCCTTAGGTACTGATTACGTGACATGCACGACTGCTCATACCATGAAACCATTTGGGTTCTAAATGTGCAATTCGATAGTTTTAGTGCCTTTCAGTGAAATTTAGGCCTACAAATCAATCGTTAAAAACGGTATTAAGGATATTATTTTACTTGTTATAAGCACGTGGAGGGCTATTTGAATGTACTAAATAGATAATCTCAACATTAAATTTATAATTGTGTAGTTCCTTGGGTACTGAATGTGTGCCATGCACGACTGCTCGTACCATGAAACCATTTGGGTTCTAAATGTGCAATTCGCTAGTTTTAGTACTATATTTAAATATTTGGTATCGATTTACAGTGCCTTTCAGTGAAACTTACAAACCAATATTAAAAAAATGCATACGGATATTATTTAGACAAGAAAAAACAGTCAGCGATGTACTGCACTAGGTTACGTAATCAGAGAGACGACCTCTCCGTAGCTGGGATTATGGTTACGTAATGTGTAGACGCCTCCAGACGGTAAACTTTCTATTGACAAAAGGTGTGATAGAAACACATAATTCGGCCGGCATTGGGTTAATACTAACTGTGCACCAGATTTTGACCCAATGCTATTTTGTTGTTCCGCCGGAATCGCAGACTGTGGAACAACATTAAGACTACGTTGATTCAATATATCGTGTTTGTAAGGTAAAAAAAACTATTGCCCACGATGACCATGCAGCCTTGATCTCAGAAGGCGACATGTGACACGGAAATTAGTGTTTGTGGTCTAGGGTTCGTATTTATATTATTTAAAAGCATGTCGTTGTGTTCCTCCTTTCCCAGTTTATAACAAATAAAGATTTTCTTCTAAATTGAATTTGACAAGATCATTTATTAGTGGCAGTGTAGGCCTATTTCTATATCTAATAATAAATTATAATAGATGAAATTAAATTAGATGAGAAATTATATTAGATATGTACTTCTATAATAACCGAAAATAACAGCCATAAAGGGTTCATCAACTGCATTGTGTGTGTACATATGAAATCAACATGTTGTTGAGTTAATTGATGCCATAAACCACTTATATTCCCACCCACAGATTTCACTTAAAATCATGGAATATGTTGTTGTTAATATCAATTATATATATAGAATAAAAATTATAAGACATCGTCACTGATACTAAATTAATATTTGTTATTGTAAATAAAGAAAAGATAGGTATTAGGGGGTCTGAATTAAAATTGTATGAGATGGAGAATATAGGCAGCCGTCCAATATTGCCCATTATTGCCCATTAAAACCCGTATTTATCCATATTGCCCATTATTGCCCAGTGGGCCGGGTAATATTACTATTACCTGGGTTTTTGCCAACCCTGATTTGTAAGCATGCCGGGTATCGATACACAACTTCATGTGGATTAACCCTTAGAACACTGAGATATTCAATTTCAATTTTCAGTCACTTGTAGTTGTGTCTCGCTACCGCCACAACTACAAGTGACTGAAAATTTGTGTGATTTGTGAAATTTAATCAGTTAATTCCCGACATATATCAGTGTTTCAAGATTACGAACATCTTTTACATTTACCACTTGATTATACAGGTGCTAGTAAAATCACAGAATGTCTACTGTAGTCGACATCATTGTTCTAAGGGTTAAAATGTAAATAATATAACTTTAATAAAGGGTTAACATTCTACGAATTAAGGTTGTGAACCTCGTGAGATGTGCGATTGAAAATTTAGTATCCATTTAGGTATGATTTACATGTCTTCTCGATTCAAGAGCAAGATATTCTACTTCGTTTAAGAATGGTGATATGTTATTGTTAGACTATAACAGTGATATTTCTTGTAAACATTGTGCCACCACCTGGCAGATTAAACATATCACGTGTCGATTGTTCGCACACAATTTTCATTAAGGTCCAACAATCACATCAACCACGCCAGCAAAACGTAGAGATAAATGTAACCACCTGATAGCCTAACCTATTTCCGGTTTATGCTATTAATATCGAGTTCTGGTAGGCCTACTCTTCGGACTACTTGTATATTGTACGCACTTGCTCGTGTTGAGTTACTAATCCTACTGTGTATAAATTTGTTTAGTTCCGCCATCATGTTATTTCCGTTTCCGTTCTGTTCTAATGAAAGCTCAACAATTTGTGGCGTTTGTTATATGTGATGCTAAATCCGCCCTATCCTAATTAAACCTAATCACGTCCATAGCCGTTTTCAGATTGATTATTTGTCCTTCAAACAATAACATTTGAGCGAGAAATAAGCATTACAATTGATAGATTAGCATATATGTTTAATTTAAATTCTGTGTTTTAAGTAATTTTAAACCACTTGAAGTTGTTGGTCGCGGTGGCGAGACACAACTTCAAGTGGTTAAAATCAAAATGTTATTAGCGCTTCAAAGGTTAACGTTGCTGATCACACCATTTTCAACCATTTTTAAAAGTGCATTCCCACCGACTTTGTAGAATGCATGATAAATATTATGACCCTAATTATTGCGTAATGCGGTGTGAAAAGCATATATTTTAATGAAATCACTGTCACAACACATTTTAAATAACTAATCGTATAACACCTATCGCAATATCATAATGGCCTAATATTCTTTAATAGCGGATCCCTCAGCGACTTAGCACGCCTATAAGTTGCCGATCCAAACAAAGACTTAGATCAAGTGTCCGTATCTAATCTGCGCACTTGAGTTCATGTGATTCAATCATGGTCAATTGACCTTCACACCACCTAGTGAGTTGAAGATGAATATCCACACGACACCAGACACCACGGTATGGTTATTGCCATGGAGATATTTATGTATATCCACCATGGATAAAGCCGCTAATAATTACAGATAGGGATACTGAAACTATATTATAGTATTCACCGACATATTAAGAGTAAGGCACTGTAAATATTTTGACGTAGACATACCATAACAACTGTTTTCACAGATGCAGGCTAATGTTAGTATATTTACGTTTTGACGTAAAATAGCTCGGATAACAATAAATCGTGAAAAAGACACAGGCCTACAGTCTACACAATAAATTTGGTATAAATTCACAATAAATCTTTCTAGTATCTAAGCATTGCAATTAACGTTAGCCCATTAAAAAGCGCCAAATTTAATAATTTAAATTTTCACCCAGTTGAAGTTGTGTCTCGCTACAGCGACCGACAATTGCAAGTTGGTGAAAATTACCCATATTTATCGCAGAAAAGACAGACACACAAAATTGGAGAAAAAAGTTTTATAAAAATACACCTGAAATTGATACTAGGCCTACAAATAAAAAAGTTGTAACAGAGTGAAGCCCTAAAAACGAATATTATATGTAACTATATTTGACAGTCAGGTAGCAGGATTAACCAGTTAATGAACGACTAGATATTAAACATAAGTGAGTTTGAGGTATAGCTCTAAATACATTTGCAGGATAGAATGTTTATACTTCAAGGAAGGTATGAAAACGGCACTTAGGAAATAAATAAATTAGGACCATAAAAAAATTGCAGAGGATGGAAGCGGGAGGAGAAGGGCTTTTCTTTATAGATATAAAATTAAAGTATATAAATTGAATTTTTTCAGGATTAATTTTGCCCCACTCTGTCTGAAAAAAAACTTTATACGATGTTACAATCAAATTTCATAACTTGGGACTGGACCTAAAAAATTACCACTATTTTTTGTCCAATTAATTGAATTTCCATTTGGCGGTATTTGTTTAATTTGACACCAAACATTTGCAAATCTTGATGTTTAAACACTGATATCATTCCAAATGACAATGATTTGATCGGCTTGTAAAATAACGACTATAGTCGTGCTTAGCGGTTATAGGATTATCGTTACAAATAAGAGTGGTGCTTGCCTGTGTAATTTCCCAGTGCTTGAGTCTCGGCTATTACGGATTATTCGATGGTCCATGCACCAGGCGTGACATTCTAATATGTCATGGATGTGCGTTATCCCTATTGTTCAATTTATGACATACCTGATGGCTCATTAGGCTATCCAAAATTGTAAGATTACTTCCCAGAGAGAATAACACTATGTCCCTATATGTTTCAGTTTATTTTTCTTTCAACCTAGAAGATCATAGACTTAAACTCATGACCTTTGAATTTTCTGCTCAAAGAGCGGATATATGAAAAAGATAGTCGCGTTGGACACTCAAAGGGTTAGTAGTATCTGTATTGTGCGACTTCTAAGCCTCTTAAGCCGGGATATCATCATCGACTTCATGTCAAAGTTAACACTTGTTCTGCCAACAACGAAAAAACCGGTTTTAGTCAATTAAATGTATACTTAAATTTATAAAATATCACAAACATATTAACATTTTTTGATTGGCTCATAGGTAAAGTGATCCAAGTCCTAAATTTGATTGTTTTCTGTTGATGTCATTTTTGGAAAGTTAAATATATAGGAAATAATATATTGAAATATCTAAGCCTTCCGCTAAAACTTTTTAAACTTATTAATCAACATGTATTTTTTCACTTTCAAAATTTATACTTTTCTTCAGTGATAAAGTGATCTAAATCCACCAGTTTATATAGGGACATTTTGACATGGATCAGTTTACCTCTGAGACATACGGAAAATGGCAGCTGAAATGTTATAAAATACCCCTTATATGGATCAGTCTATGCTATGCCAATCAGTACCCAATTTTTACTGGACCAAGATGATGAAATACTCGATATTTTTATGCTAGTTTGTGACTTTTATGAAGAAATTGATTTTTCTAAATTTGAAAAGTATATATATCAAATAAAATGAAATAAAAATTGCCAGAAATGGGGGTTTACGACATCAATAACTATACACCTGGCAATAGGAATTAATAATATACACTAAGGCATATTTTTCCATATATGCTTCTACTTATTGACGTAATAAAGCTGAAATAAAAACGAAATAGATAATTGTGTTAATTGATTTTAACTTCAAAGCCTTCTATAGTAAAATAAGAAAATGCGGAATTGGATCACCTCTTAGTAGCCATACATTTAGGCAACTGCAATTTTCTAAAAGGTATATTTTTCATTCATCCAATTATAACAGAAATAGACAGGAGTTTTAAATGCGATAAAATTGCGATCAAATGTACTCATTATTAAAGCACTTTTATTAAAACATCAATAAACAGTCCTTAAAAGTAGGCTCCTATAGGCCTATATGGATGGATGGAATTAGGTGAATGGTGTCTGACCTAGGCGTACTGTATGGCATACACATTTTTAAGAGGCAAATAAAAGCATAGCTGATCCATTTATTAAAATAAGGAAATATCTTAATTTCCTCGGCTGTGGCATCACGAATTAAAATATTCAATCAATTTGACAAAGAGTGTTGTACATCACTGATACGTATAGGGTCCATATCTTTCACCTCAAATGCACTGCACGGGTTTTCCGATTTTCATGCTATTAGTAGGCTATGCCAATTATACGATGGGTTTACACATTATTGTACAAATATGATCAAATGTCAAGCGACGTCCATTATGGCTATAAGTGACTAGGGCCCGTTTTCTCGTACAAGTTACGATATATCGTAGGCTTCGGATTGAATACGGACTGTGAATTATTCCAGTTTGGTGTGCACTACAAACAAGATAGGCCTACTTATATCAATGTAGCTTTAATATTTTGCCAGAGTCACAGACTGTGGGTCATCGTGAAAACAACATTGGTTTATTGTACCCCGTTTGCTGGAATCGAACGAGTTATGTTTAATGCAGGTCCACTCGCCACTGCTGACATGTTTGAGGGCTCTGGGAAAAATATTATTTTTATTATGATTTTGTGGGAAGTTCGACCCATGCATTATGAATATGTAGCCTGCGTTATATAGATACATTTAAAAATAAATGAAATCATCTCATTATTAGATGTTTTTTTGTTGTAAAACGTATTTCAGTTGATGGAACAGGGAGAACACAGTCATAGTAACATTGTTTCTTCCCCGCTCACTCGTAAAGATTCAGTATATTGCGGGGAGCCTCTTTGAAGGAGAGGCAGCGTGCTCGGCCTGACACCAGCAGAGCTCGAATTTCGAATCCTGCGTTTGGAAAGCAGTGCTATCTGATTCATCACACTATCTTCAGGAGGCTATCTTTGAAGAGCATGAATGTGCACAGCGCAATTCAAAAGACGGAAAAGGTGAAGAAGTGGCCTTTCATTCATTCATTCATTTATTCATTCATTCATTCATTCATTCATTCATTCATTCATTCATTCATTCATTCATTCATTCATTCATTCATTCATTCATTCATTCACTCATTTGGTCGGTCGGTCGGTCGGTCGGTCGGTCGGTCGGTCGGTCGGTCGGTCGGTCGGTCGGTCGGTCGGTCGGTCGGTCGGTCGGTCGGTCGGTCGGTCGGTCGGTCGGTCGGTCGGTCGGTCGGTCGGTCGGTCGGTCGGTCGGTCGGTCGGTCGGTCGGTCGGTCGGTCGGTCGGTCGGTCGGTCGGTCGGTCGGTCGGTCGGTCGGTCGGTCGGTCGGTCGGTCGGTCGGTCGGTCGGTCGGTCGGTCGGTCGGTCGGTCGGTCGGTCGGTCGGTCGGTCGGTCGGTCGGTCGGTCGGTCGGTCGGTCGGTCGGTCGGTCGGTCGGTCGGTCGGTCGGTCGGTCGGTCGGTCGGTCGGTCGGTCATTCATTCATTCATTCATTCATTCATTCATTCATTTATTCGTTTTGTATGGATCATATAATTGGATACATTTCCAGGTTTAATTATAGCTGTTGATTAGAAACCTTTCTTTCGCATTTAGTTGAACATGATGGTGTTTTCACTTAAATCTAATTTCTTGAATAGCCTACCTATGACTTTTATCACCTAAGAAGAATGTCCACATGCAACGTAAATATTCGTCTTCCAAGAAGTATGGCATGACATTAGAATGCTAGGTGAAAGCTGAAATTCAACGCTTGATCCTCAATTCAGATTGTATGCTAAATATAATGTGTGTTTGGAAAAGCTATACTTTCTAAGATAAAAACCTCATGTTAACTAAATATAATTATGTGTTTAGCTTTTCAGATTTTTTTTTTTTATAAAGTTGCTATTCAATCCGCACTAATCAGATTAGGCCTATGCAGCCATCAAATCTGTTTACATATTTACGTAACAAGCTCCAAGACTCCAACGGTCGCCGGCCTGTTGCTGAAGCCTAAACCCACAATTCAGCCTGCATTTAATGCGGACATTAGCGCTGGACAAATTAGCTGTCAGTCGCGCGCGAGGTTTTGTTTCATTTGGCATTAGCGGCATTTAGCAGGCCGTCAGAGGATATTAGGGTGGAGTGTGCTTCAATTAGCAGTTTGTTAAAGCATTGGTTGTGTTCTTGTTGGCCCGTCCTGCAAAACGGAGTCCGTCAGCCAGAAGTGGGTCAATGTTTTACCAGCGTCTGCGATGCTGGCTCAACATTGACCCACTTCCTGGTGGGCTCTGCTGCTGGCCGGGTCAGCTCTGATTGAGCCAAGCAGGGGAGGCAGGGAGAGTCTCGGCAGGTGGCAGATTGGGCATCAGTAGGGGGCGTATTGTACAGGCGGGGCGGGGTGGCCGGCAGCGGGACATGTGTTTCTGGCAGCCTTGCGGGAGGCAGTCAGCTGCTGTAGCCAGAGAGCTAGGACTGCGGTAAGAATGGCCAGCCAGCCAGACATCGAGCCTGCCAGTTGGTCAGCCAGCCATCGAGTTAAGGAAAGCTAGCCAGCCAGTTACCCAGCCAGCCAGTATGTCAGTCAGGTATAGCCAGCCAAACCAGCCAATCAGCCAGTCATGCAACGCCAGCTACACAGAAAGCCAACTAGCTTACCAGTCAATGTTACTTTTTAAAGTAGGGTATCTATGGTTGAAGTACTTAGCTTCAGACAAAATACAATTGTAAATAATTAATTAGTCCGTAATCGTTTATGTGAGATACCCTATAAACAGTCTGAGAAAAATGGTTATTGAACGCTATTCTCTCCGCAATAAAATTAAGAAACCATACAGGTATATAGAATGTCTTACTATTATGTTGAGAGGTTTTTTAATTAATAATCGATAGGCTAGCTAGTCTTATTATCACTTTTATATATATCGACGGTTTTGACAAAATCATTCTAAAAAGTACCATAACTCAATTAATGCAGTTTTAAAATGTTGCTGTGGTGATACAGTGTCTTTTGTGGAGTCATCCAAAACTGGGTCACCTGAGATAAAAAAATCTGGTATTCACGAACAGACTAGTCTACTTTTTTCTGGTGTCGAAAAGGTCGTTATAATTGAAAATGTTTCATTTATCAATAATATGAACGACATTATGCATGCTGTGAAATTGTTAACAGATTATTTTAAGAAGCCCAACTACGCTTGATTTTTCGGTCCTGTCCATTTCACATGCACTATAACAATACGTCGTTATTTGTATACTCTCTAAGTCTATCCATGCAAGCTCATGCAAACCTGTATTTTGAATTAAACTTCGAACTAAAAGAAAAATATATGTTCTCCCTTGTGGAAAGCTAAACATACTAATTTTGATAAGCTAGATTAAATTCTTGCCACTCTCATTTACGTACTTCATCATTCATAGTCACGGGGTAGCTGCTATAGGCTTTTCATGTCCAGACATTTCAGTGTTAGGAGTTCTCTTTTTAAAGGTCAAATTGCGAAATGTGTCCAATGTCCAAACATTTGCAAATCTGATTTTTAAACTCATTACGTTCGCAATAGCAGTGATTTAATCGGCTAATTGAACAAATTTTAAAACGACTATCGTTGAAAGGGCTAAGATTTGTCACTGTTGTACGTTGTGACTTTAATTTCATAAATGAAAAAACTTTTTAGCCACTTGAAGTTGTTAATCACTGTAGCGAGTCACAACTTTAAGGGAAGGCTTTTTGATTTTATACTTCAAAGCTTGGAATAAATTAGCTAATCCTGGCAACACATGATGTCTTTTTATTTCGTCCAAACTTCAACGGGGAAAAATATGTCAATGCCTAATTCTGGGTTAAGACACAAATACATTGGCATCAGCCAAAAAAACCTTGATGTAGTATATGACAGGGGCCTGAATTACCGAAAACACATATCACAAACATGCAGGACATGCTTCTATCATATCCGTGACCTGCGTCGCATTCGGAAAAAAGTCTGTCCTTGGGTCTTGCCAAACAAATCTCAGTGACACTGGTCAGTGGCAAGTTAGATTATTCCCTCTTTCACAACATTCTAGAAACGGACATCGCTAAATAAGAACTGCCACCTCGAGTGGTAAACAATATTACCCCACGTTTTAGTCATTATGTTCCCATACTAAAACAATTAAGGCATATACATTCGCTTCCTGTAACACCCGCGTAGCTCGCTGAAATGATCGAAATATCTGTAACGCTTTACAAATTCAAATATATGCCTACAGCTTTTCTATCTAATAAAGCTTTTCATGTAGTAGATACACTGATATTGGTGTTTCATTTATAATATATGCATAGACTGTGTTTTGATGTAAAACGGCATCATGGATCAGCATTATACACACTTATTTATTGTGATTCGGGTTCAGTTATAACTGCTTTGCTCTAAAAGGTCATACAGCAGTGACTCCTTGTACTTGAGAAGTAAGCAGTTACTGCCTTTTGACTTTGCACTGCCTCTCTACATCTCGCCATTAATTCATCATGTGATCCATTTGGAGCTCATCACAGATAAGACATCCAGTTATTGAGAAACACTTAGCTCGAGTCTCAACGCGTCAAAATAATCTGAAGAGAATGATAGAACGAGTAAACTAGAGAAAGAGGTTTTGGAGGGCTGCTGACTAATTTGTTAATGTCGGTGACTGCCGCCAATGACAGAGTCATTCTACTAATGACTGACTGATGATAAGACTATTCAGCTTATCATAGTGTTCTTTGTTGGTTGCGATTACTTACTCGTGTGCAGTTTTAGAACCGTTGAGTTTGGGGATAGAACAAGAGAAGAGTGAAAGGAATTGAAGTGCTGATGATTGCTTTTTCCATGCAACCTGATTGCCACTAACGACGTAATTATCATTGTGATAATAACCACCCGATTATAAGACCAAGACACATTACCATGTTTAGCCCTATATAGTTTATTGCTTGCTATTTTAACTTGGACATCTCTTGTCGTGTTGGAACTTTTAAAACATGTGATTTATAGAAAACCGATCGATATCGTGCATAATTATGACATTTCGTTATCACATGAATATGTCTTTCTTAATTTTTGGCAAATTCACTGGATAAATTTGTAGGCCTACTGCTCAAATATAGTTTTTTATGATCACACCGATCTTACATTTAAGACCGAATATAATGGTGACTAAGGCCAAATTACTCATCTTAGAAATACAAATAATAAGATAGGTCCCCTAAAGTGTTTATTTTATTTTATCAATGTGATAATACACAGTTTTATAATCACATGTAGCCTACGTTTTGTAACTTACTGAATTCTAATTTAAACTAATTTATATGCCCTTGCACTCTGTCACTCCCTATTGCTGTCCCGATGCATTTTTTAATTTTAGGCTAATTTATTTTTTGAAATTGGCTACATTATAATCTATTTTCTGGTCGGTGCTGATGTTATCGCTAATTAGTGTCCATGTATAGATGCTATGGTATACGTGTCATTTTGCCCGAACAATAGGTGTCGACAAACGTTGGTTCAGAGCTATGATAAATGCCACTGATTCTACTACCGTCTGTGGATTGATTCACGTGGATTCACGTTGGTTGGTCAGATGTTGGTTGAGTGCTGGGCCAGCGTCACAGACGCTGGTCCAGCACTCAACCAACGTATGCACCCCGTGCGGGGAACCTGCGGCGGCAGATAGTGTAATGGCTGACATCCGTGGGTTCCTGTGCCACGGGATATGGATGCTTGACCAGGACGCGAGCAGGATGCGGCCTTAATGCCACCAGCTGCTGCCACGTCCTCACAGTCTCTGGTCAGTCACCACCCAGCAAACATGAGACGTTGGTTCAACGTTGGTTTACTGTTGGTCCAACGTCGTAGATGGTGGCCCAGCAGTAAACCAACGTTGGGCTGGACAAGCTGTTTGCTGGACAAGCTCAGCATGCGCGTTTCTATTATATTGTCCATGAAAGAGAAGGGGGCTAGTTTATCAGGGAAATCTGTGAAAATAGTGATTTTAATATTATGACACGTAATCATTTTCCCGCTAAGGTGTCCTATTTAAATTCCTCTCACACCTAAAGTTGTGTTTCGCTACTGCAACACACAATTTCAAGTTGGTGAAAATTACTCATAATTATTTGTTTAATTTGAGATCAACCATTTTTACATTTGATGTTTAAACACTCGTTTAATTTCAAAGTTGGTTCATTTTAGTTGTGTAGCGTCTCTAAGGTTGGCCTACATAATCATATTACACCGTATATAGGAAAGCTAAATTAAAGGTATACATTACCAAATTCTATCAATAATGTGTTTAAATACGCCTATCATGTGTTTCAGTAATCAATCACATATTTCCATATGTTGTGTTGAAACATTAACGTTTTCAGAAACGCGTATATATCAGATCATCTGAAATAATGTATGTTTTCAAATACAACAAATGACCTGGATGATAGAGTGGGCCATATTAAGTTTTTTTCTTTTACTCTAATTCAGCCAATTGATTATAAAAAGAATGTGCTAGCCTCACGCGGTGACCATGAAGATGTTTCAGTATTGTATTCAGTGACTTGGCTGATATAATCCCTCTGGTATTATAGGGTGATATTTTAAGTGTAAGGGTGTATTTAGCTGCTTAGCTTGTTACCCCACGTGGTGGAAAACATGCCGCATCTGGCCTTCACAGCTTGACGGCGCTGATCACAATTAACCCTCAAAGCGCTGAAATATTTATATAAAAACCAAGAGACCAAATGGTTGTTTAAATTACAAATCATCATAAATGTCTTAGTTAGCTCTGTCTGCTTCATTTCAATACCTATGTTATGGGATCTATAGCCATTATAAATAATTATTTTACTCTCTTTCAGTGCGGGGATCGACTTTAGACGTCGGATTCTGACGTCTAAAGTCGATCCCCGCCCTGAAAGGGTTAAATTACTAATCACGTCTATAGCCGTTTTCAGACTTTTTATTTGTTCTTTAATCAAGAAAATATGGTAGAAAAATAAACATTGAATTTGGAGATTGTAATAATGTTTTGACTCAAATTGTACATACGAGACATTGTACATACGAGACACAACTTCAAATAGGTAAAACATTACATTTTGTGATGTAGGGTTTCAAGGGTTAATATACTTCACCAATTGACTCTGTTTGTTCCTGTTTCGACAAATAACTTTTACTTGGGTGATGGTGCGTATTTGGTAGTGAAGATCTTAACTGTATCTATTGGATCATGGCATTTACAGAAGTTTATTTACACGTGTCTGTAAAAAAACGGAAAATTGTAAAATAACATGGAAAGCAAAAACAATTAGACTATCTGCTTACGTGCTGTTTTTAATGTTATATTTTCAATTTATGACAGAAAAACAATCTCTACCACGTTTATGGAACATTTAATAGAGGGAGCATCAGCTGTTGCGAATATTCTATTAACAGCCAACACCCATTTAAAATGAATGAATGAATGTTTGAATGAATGGACTTTAAACCACTTTTGTAGAAATAACCACGATAGCTAACATACATTAATGTATATTTTATATAAAAAAACTGAAAAAATGCTGTCTGGTCGGTTGACACCATTTAGTTTGACTGACTTCACAGGGGGTTCCGGTTAACACCAGCCACTACATCAATGCTACATCGAGGGTGTATCAATGTCATGGCATCATTAAACCAAATCTGTGTTAAATTTTATTGGCTACTATTGTTGACCAATCTTAAAGGCCGACCTATTTAATTGGACTATTCACCTACAGCTCAAGTGAGTGAAAATTATCTAGCTTTTTAGAATACGGAGAGAGATGTTGCGCAATGGCTAGAGCGTGGCGCATTGCCAATGTCGTTGCCTGCCGTGTGGTTTCGAATCCCGCTTGGTTTCTCCCCTCTCAATATTGGGACATTGTTTCGATGTTGTGTCTTTGAGCATGACACTTTACCCTCACATGCTTCACTTGACTCAGGTGTAAATGAGTACCTGGTTGGACAGAGAAGGCAATGTGTGCGATTAGTTCCTAGCGCCGAAATGGCTGCAGTGCTGTATGCTACAAAAAAGGAAGTTTAAATGGTACATGAATGGACAGGTCTAGTGACAAAGGGTAATGTGTGTGAAGCGCACAGAGCATTGTACAGTACTGATTTCACAAAATGGGACAGATTTTTCATCAGTGGCTGGCCTGCGTTAACGCTGGCCAGCCCGTCATTAGCCCGGGCGCAAGCCCGGCGAGACAGGCGCAGAATTGGTTGCGCCCAGCGCATGAAATGGGCTCGAGCCCCCACACGGTTCGGGCCAGGAAAATATACCCGCCCAAATCCTACTTGGGCTTGCACCCAGTATACTGTGTGGCGGCTAACATGGATGCTGTGAACCATGTGTCAGCTCGCCGAGCTGGCCAGGCTCGCTCTGGGCAAGACAGGGCGCGCTCAGCTTGGCCACATTCAGCATCATCTGAACAGCTCTGAGTTGATCTAAACGTGCAATAATTGAGTGTCCGTACGTGTATACATGTAGACCTGTCGCAGTCCTCATTTATTTCTGCTTAGCCATTTAGCATTTAGTCTTTATCATTTAGACATTATCTTTAGTATCAGACAAGCAGTTCAGTGTATAAATTCAGAAAATGGGTGGTTTTATGAAGCTACGGTCACTGGAATAGGCCTAACTGAAGATGAAAAAACAGGCACCTGGAAAGTCAGGCTCGCCGGGCGCACCGGTCGAGCTTGAAACCGGACCAGGCGAGAAGCGCGCCTGACTAACACATACAGGCGTTGACTCAATTCGCCGAGGCTCTAGATTGGCTTGAGCCCCGGCGATATGAGCGCGGCTCCAGTTATATGAACTTATACCAAAACGCACATTGCGGCCCGGCTAAAGGATTTTATAACTTTGGGCGCATACATGCGAGCCCCAAATGGGGTGGGGAGAGAACATGGGGCTAGCCCAGGGCTAGCCTGCGTTAGCCGGGGCTAGCCCCACTGAAAAAGCTTGTCCCATTTTGCTAAATCAGTACTGTATGTGCGCTATGTAAGAACTGACCATTAGTATTACCATTATTTAAATGTTGTTAATCGAAGACTCAATTTGAAAGCTTATATTTGAATCGGCCACAAAAGGGATCACAGCGATTATAGTCGTGATTGGATCCACTAAGCACGACTATTATCATTTTTATTATGTTTTATTGGCAGATTCAATTACAGTTTTCGGGAAGAAAATGAGTGTTTAAACATAAAGATTCGCAATTTGGTCTCAAATTAAACAAATATGAGTAATTTCCACCCACGTGAAGCTGCTGGTCGCGGTAGCGAGACGCAACTTCAAGAGTGTGAAAAGTTAACTAAGATAACTTAACAGGTAAAATCGTAATATTTTGGATCACCATACTTATTTCATTGTTATGGAACGTTAAATCTAGAGTTGTCACCACAGCTGGGCTTCTCTAATTTAATGTATTGGCTTTAAACTAGTTTTTAGCTTGCGCGACATTTTTCTTTGGCGTAATAGAATGTATTATTATCTGGATTTACACATAATTACATGAGATCTAGGGATTATAATGTTACTCGTCCCAGTACCAATTTATACATTATAATTGCATTATCATTAGGCCTACCATGCATCTCACAGTAAAAATATCAACATAAACTATATATGTGCAAATGAAGTGTGACATAAAACAACCATGCATGCTGAATTTATAGCATATCTGATTTTAACCTTTTAAAAGCGTTTTTAATGTATCTTACTAATCAAATCTCTGCTAGGGGGGATGAAATAAGTGTTTAAACACGAGGTTTTCAAATGTTTGGTCTCAAATTACACAAATATGAATAATTTTCCCACACGTGAAGTTACTGGTCGAGGTAGCGTGACACAAATTTAGGTTTATGAAAATGTAAAGATAACGTAGCGGTAGCGGGAAGAGGGTTGAACGTACATATATTTTTCATCACTTGGAATAAGGTCGTTGAAATGTAGCTTTCCAACTTCAGTTTTACTTGCTTATACAAATTTAAAGCGAACACATTTAAAGGGTTAATCCTAAACAATTAATATATCCTCTTAACCCTTTAACTGCTACGTTATTTACATCTTCGAGTCGGTGAAAATTACTCATATTTGTTTACTTTTAAACCATATGTGTTTGCAATTCTTGGTGGCTAAACACTCATTTAATTTCAAACAACATCATGTGATTTAACCTGCTAATAAAATAGATAAGAAACGATTGAAGTCGTGCCTAAAGGGCTTAAAGGGTTAAACAATTAGCTGGTTAATTGTGTCGATCACCATATTTGAATTCGCGGTGCTGCTGATTCACTTGTGACGAGCACTACTATCTACGGCTTTATGTCACTGGTCTGCCGTGAGATAAGGTAGGCTAAATGAGACAAAATGAGCTCAACAATGAAGACAGTCATCAAATATGACACCACTCTCCAAGCACCGTTTGGCCACCAAAGCTCATTTTTATATTTCCTAAGCTGAATTATATAGCTTTCGTCTCACAAAAGTGGAGTAGTGAATTTTCCATTTCAACCCTAAGGCTGCGAATAAACTAACCAAAAACTCAAAATTATATCAAACACATATTTTACTCACACACAATGCTGATTTAATGTTGGCCTAACGTCGGAGACGATGGGCCAACATTAAACCAGCGTTGGGTTTGTGCTACAAATGATATAAATGCCATGGATGCTATATATGAGGCCTATGCATGCTATAAAAGCCATTATAATGCATACTGCATGAGCTAGATTCAAAGGGCTGATAAAGATCTGCTAAATCTAGTATGATCACGCCTGTTTGTTACAGTTTTTATTATTTAAAGACCACTCGAAGCAGCTTTTCAGTATTGTGACTTGAATAATATTAAATTATCAAATGATTAAGCTCCTATTCCCTATCAGGATTATCCTGAACCAACAAGATACAGCTTTTTGTCAAGCTAATTAAGTGTCATTCCTGGACCAAGTATAGTAGTCTACACCCGAGCTATCCGAAAGTAGATCATTCTGTTAGCCAATGAGCATTGACCGCCGACATTCAGTAGTTATTTAAATTAGAGTGTAGACCACCATGCCTGTGCCAAATTCTTCAAAAACACAAGTTAAGCAATCAACCGGTTATTGATTATGTGAGCCCAAAGTCAACCTTTGTCCTGCTTGGCCTGAACTGAATTATTGATTATGTGAGCCCGAAGTCAACCCTTGTCCTGCTTGGCCCGGCCATGAATTATTGATTATGTGAGCCCAATTTCAATCTTTGTCCTGCTTGGCCTGAACTTAATTATTGATTATATGAGCCCAATGTCAACCTTTGTCCTGCTTGGCCTGAACTGAGGTAGCGTGCTCGGCATCAGATCGCCAGGGCTCGAATTTCGAAGCATGTGTCTGGAGGGCAGTGCACCTCATTCATCTCACCATCCTCATTTCCTCATTTCCATAGCTGTAGCCTACACGAACTGGCGCGGATTTTGACAATTAGTCAGTATAGTGTGATTTCGGCCAGAAGCTGGCGCAGTCACGGTACGGGCCATAATTTGTAGTGTTATTTCGGCATCACAACAGCGCTTGTCCGACTTTTGTGTTGACCGGGATCGAAATTTTGACAATCAACCACCAATCCGGCGAAATTACACTACCTGACGTCAGAAAACCCCGTCTAGACGTCGAAAACAGGCTACGCCTTATTTTTTTTTGAATCCAAGAAATCAATCCCTGTGGGCTGAAGCACTCTCCCCATTAATGTTTTTGCAGATTAGTTCTGGGGAGGTCACGCGGCTTTTTTTCAAATATGGAAGCTCAAATCTCAAATAAAGGTAAAGGTAAATGTGCAGGCTTATAGTCTAATATCAAATCTAAAGACCTATCATCCGACTTTACATTTTATCCCCTGGTCACTTGACCTGTTCATTCGTTTGCCATTTCAACTACAAGGAGAGCATACATTCCTGCAGCCATTTCGGCGCATTGAACTTATCACATTGCCATCTCTGTCCTACCAGGTATTCATTTTCACCTGAGTCAAGTGAAGCATTTGAGGGTAGAGTGCCTTGCCCAAGGACACAACATCAAAACAATGTCCAAAGATTGAGAGGGGTGAAACATGATATCTCTCGAAAAATCCTGTACCAAGCGGGGTTCGAAACCGCACGGCAGGCAGCGATATCGGCAAAGTGCCACGCTCTAACCATTGTGCCATGTTTCTCTCTAAAGTCGAAATTGTAACTTTAGCTGGTCAAATTGTTAGGCGTATAAGCTCATTAATTTGGAGAGGACATGATTGACACGATTGACTGCTTTAAGCGAATGAGGAATGTAAAGAAGTATTGCAACCCAAAATAATTAATAAACATATGGCAAACAAATAATTACCCGCTGTATACGTTGTGTATACAGTGATCAAAACTGTTCAAACGCCTGAAGGTGCAGTTCCACTAATATGGTACTGTACACTAAAAAGCCCTGAAATCATCCGATAGAAGTAGGGCCCAATCTTAGTTCGGGATTCTTTCTGTTGGGGCATTGTCACATCAGAGTTCGTACATGAAATATTTATAACGGAACGTTCATTATTCAAAACAAACCACAAAAGTCACAAAAAAGTCACACAGTCTCACATTATACATGTAGGCCCTATATATATAATAATTAATTTTGTCAATCGTAGGTCTAAAGTGTTTCATTTTATTTTTGGTATTTTGCGCGCTTGGCGCTGGTCAGAAATGGATTCATTGTCTACCAAAATGGTTAAAAATGTTAGCAAAACGTTTTCAACATATAATTAGTGAAAGTATGGGAACAGACTGTGTAGACCCATGCCAGCGTATTAACTGCATTATATCCGAAATAATGATATTATAGATTATTAAATGCCCAACAATAACCACACAATCTAGACACGGTCACTTTCCCACCGTTAATCTTATTGTTAATTATATCAATCTGCCTTAATCGGGTTGACACAGTGACACGCATTCCGCCCCCCTCTGTTTCATCATGTTCCCGATCAATTGTCTAATCCTAGAAATTGCAAGCACAGTTAAAGTCATTATAACTTTTGCTAACTCTCAAACATTAGGCTATATACAAAATTTAAAGCATGTTTTTGGCATTGATTGTATAAACTTCCGTCATTTTGATTTATTCATAATTGAGTGTCCATTGACTTGAAATCTAAAAGGAGTTAACAATATTTTTTTGCTTTAGGACTTTATCACAAGGTCAAACTGGTTAGCTTTAGTCAGTTTTTGTCATATCAGAAAAATAAGTATATAAATAATTATATAACTCTATTTATATAATAAAAAAAATTGTTTATTAACCCTTTCAAGCCTTCCTCCACTACAAGCCGCGAATTGCTGCCGCAATTCTCGACTTGTAGTGGATGAAGATGACATGATGTGGTTTAAAAATTAAAGAAAATTGCCATGTATTGGTAAACCAGTTTCATGAAAATTTTCGCTTTAAAACCCTTTGTTGTAGGAAAATTAAGTCTGTTTTCAGGGATGTAAAATGATGCTTTAATGCATCGTGAGGGCTTAAAGGGTTAAAACGTAGGTTATTTATATAATTTAGCATATTTTAATCATAGTAGAACATCTTGATATCAATACATCCATTAACCGCAAAAATCGGACATCGAGCTTGAACAGTCAATAATATAATCCTATATACTAGTAATCGATCCACTTGAGCAGAAAAACGATTACAGATTTGTCTCGTAATACGTTGACGTCATGCACGGCCAATGCATAGGACACTGGCCCATCATTGAAACATAATTATGATATCAGACTAAATCTGGCGATTACCATATTAAGCATTTAATAACTGTCACTGCAGCTGGTGGTTGGACGGTATTGGTCCTAATTACTTGCTAATTATGAAGCTTATTATGTCAATTACTCTAATCAGCTGCTTAGTCAATATACTATTTTATAGTAAATGTTATATAAAACTTATTGTAAACTAGTTATTTCTAACCATTCCGTTAAGAAATACATGTTTGTCTTTATGTTTTGTTACAAATTAGTGCCTAAAATGTGTTTTTGCTCTCCATCATTACATTTCACTTCAAAATGAAGGTTTTTAAAAAATCAGGATGGTCTTAATATTATCAGTTTTCAATCATAAATAGAAGTTTGCAGCCCCTTGACATTTTCTTGTCCATAGGACTCTTTCGGTGTCTATTAAAAACACATTGCAACTATATTTTGTTAATAATAAGATCAGAGATTTCCCACTTCCACCATCGATTTGCTAATACCCGCCAAATTGGCCATCAAGGCGGATCTAATGAAATCAGTGCATATTTGGAGAGTATTTTGACGGCCATTAGCCTGTTTGCAAATCTCTCTGAAGCCCGCTTGGCGCATTGATCATACTTGATGCAGATTCGCTCTATTAACTTTGGTAGTGTTTACCCACCGCTGGTTCGATACTGGACCAGCGTCTGCTTAGCTGGAAAAACCAACATTAGACCAACGTCTCTCCATTGTCGGCCGGGTACTATGTGATGTCATGTATAAATGCGTTACGTTTATATACATGTATATGTGTGTGTGTTTGCATCATATTGTTATTGTGTTATTGTGTTATAATTATATTATACACGACTTACTTATATGATAAATATTTAATGTACTGTAGTGAGCTGTAAAAACTTCCACTAATCATTTATTATTTAAGAAAAATTCACTTACAAAATAATGCTATAATTTTTGTTTTTAAAGATTTCTACTGGTTTTAGGTTTTACAATCCGACAAATATTCTAAATCTTGAAGCATGTCACATTTTATTCTTTATATCCTATGATTAATATTATATTGTGCACAATTTCCTGAAAATATAGAGAATTTGTATACACATGGTTAATTAAAAAGAAAAAAACAAGGGGTAAAACACAGTAGAAATAGACCCAAATAAAAAAAGTACATCAACCGATCTAAATTGCGGGGGAGCAACACAATGATAATAAAGATCTTGTACATTATGAAGGTCGACTTCCGAATTTCAGCATACAATGCGTGCAATATATTATGCAGTGGTGCCAGTGGAGGCTCCCCACAATATTGAATCTTTACAAGTGTGCGGGGAAGAAACATTTTGTTTCTTTGAAACATGAAGGACAGAGTGGGGCTCGAACCGGCGATGTCTGACTTTCCAAGCAATCAGATTTCACCAACTGCAACATCCCCCCTCTAAAAAAACAGTTTGGAACGATGTAAATGAAGAAACTACGTTATCACAACCAGCCAATCTAGGTAGACACACACGCAGACATAGAACGAAGTAAACATGCACCCATCCATACAACCAGGTAACCAGACACCCAGATAGACACCCAGATATACAACCATGTACCCAGACACCCAGACATACAACCAGATAAACAAACACCCAGATATACAACCATGTAAACAGACACCCAGACATACAACCATGTAAACAGACACCCAGACATACAACCAGATAAACAAACACCCAGATATACAACCATGTAAACAGACACCCAGACATACAACCATGTAAACAGACACCCAGACATACAACCAGATAAACAGACACCCAGACATATAACCAGATAAACAGACACCCAGACATACAACCAGATAAACAGACACCCAGATATACAACCAGGTAAACATACACCCAGACATACAACCAGATAAACAAACACCCAGACATACAACCAGATAAACAGACACCCAGATATACATCCAGGTAATCAGACAACCAGACATACAACCAGATAAACAGACACCCAGACATACAAGCAAGGAACCAGACACCCAGACATAGAACCAGGTAACCAGACAACCAGACATACAACAAGATAAACGGACACCCAGACATACAACCATGTAAACAGACACCCAGACATACAGCCAGATAAACAGACACGCAGATATACAACCAGGTAAACAGACACTCAGACATACAACCAGTTAAACAGACACTCAGATATAGAGCCAGGTAACCAGACACGCAGATATGCAATCAGATAAACATACATCCATAATTATATAGAACCAGGCAAGCAGACACCCAGACATACAACCAGGTAAACGGACACCCAGACATACAACCATGTAAACAGGCAGCCAGATATAGAACCATGTACCCAGAAACCCAGACATACAACCAGGTAACCAGACACCCAGACATACAACCAGATAAACACACACCCAGATATAGAGCCAGGTAACCAGACACCCAGACATGCAATCAGATAAAAAGGCATCCATATATACAACCAGGCAAGCAGACACCCAGACATACAACCAGGTAACCAGAAACCCAGACAAACAACCAGGTAAAAAAACATCCAGATATAGAACCAGATAAACATACAACCAGACATGCAACTAGGTGAACAGACAACCAGCCATACAACCAGATAAAAAACACCCAGACAAACAATCAGGTAAACATACGATCAGACATAAAACCAGATAAACATACAACCAGACATACAATCAGGTAAACAGATACCCAGCCATACAACCAGGTCGACAGATACCCAGACAAACAACCAGGTAAACAGACTCCCAAACAAACAACCAGGTCAACAGACACTCAGACAAGCAATCAGGTAAACAGACTCCCAAACAAACAACCAGGTCAACAAACACTCAGCCAAACAATCAGGTAAACAGATAACCAAACATACAACCAGGTCAACAGACACCCAGACATACAACTAGGTAACCAGACACCCAGACAAACAACCAGGTCAACAGACACTCAGACAAACAATCAGGTGAACAGACACCCAGACATACAACCAGGTAAGCATACAACCAGACATGTAACCAGGTGAACATACACAGAGACATACAACCAGATAAAAAACACACAGACAAATAATAAGGTAAACAGACACCCAGACATACAACCAGGTAACCAGACACCCAGAAATACAAACAGGTAGACATACCACCCGACATACAACCAGACAAACATACAACCACACATACAACCAGATAAACAAACACCAAGACATACAGCCAGCTAAACATACAACCAGATATAGAGCCATGTAACCAGACACCAAGACATGCAGCCAGATAAACAGACACCCAGACATACAACCATGTAAACAGACACCCAGATACAGAGCCAGGTAACCAGACACCCAGACATACAACCAGATAAACAGGCTCCCAGATATGCAACCAGGTAAACAGACACCCAGATATAAAACCAGGTCACCAGACACCCAGACATGCAACCAGATAAACAGACACCCAGACATACAACCATGTAAACGGACACCCAGATATAGAGACAGGTAACCAGACACCAAGACATACAACCAGATAAACAGGCTCCCAGATATGCAACCAGGTAAACAGACACCCACATATAGAACCTGATAAGCAGACACCCAGACATACCACCAGGAAAGCAGACACCCAGACATACAATCAGGTGAACAGACATTCAGACATACAACCAGATAAACAGACACCCATATATAGAACCAGGCAAGCAGACACCCAGACATACAACCAAGTAACAAGACACCCAGATATAGAACCAGGCAAGCACACACCAAGACATACAACCAGGTGAACAGACACCCAGACATACAACCATGTAAACAGACACCAAAGCAAACAACCAGGTAAACAGACACCTGAACAAGCAACCAGGCAAACAATCAGCTAAACATACAACCAGACATACAACCACATGAACATACAACCAAACATACAATCAGGTAAACAGATACGCAGGCATACAACCAGGTAAACAGACACTCAGACATACAACCAGATAAACATACAACCAGACAAGCGACCAGGTAAACATACACCCAGACATACAACCAGATAAAAAACACTCAGACAAACAAACAGATAAACATACAACCAGACATACAACCAGATATAAAAACACTCAGACAAACAATCAGATAAACATACAACCAGACATACAATCAGGTAAACAGATACCAAGACATACAGCCAGGTAGACATACAACCAGACATATAACCAGAAAAACATACAATCAGCCATACAACCAGACATACAACCAGATAAACATACTACCAGACAAACAACTAGATAAACAGTCACCAAGACATACAACCATATAGACATACAACCAGACATACTACCAGGTAACCAGACGCCCAGACAAACAATCAGGTAAACATACACCCAGTCAAACAATCATGTAAACGTAAACTCAGACATACAACCAGGTAAACAGACACCCAGGCATAGAACCAGATAAACAGACACTAGATATACAACCAGGTAACCAGACACCCAGAAATACAACCAGATAGACATACAACCAGACATACAACCAAACAAACATACAACCAGACATACAACCAGATAAACAGACACCAAGACATACAACCAGATAAACATACAACAAGACATACAATCAAGTAAACAGATACCCAAACTAACAGCCAGGTAGACATACAACCAAATATATAACCAGACAAACAACCAGGTAAACTTATATTCAGACATACAACCGGGTAAACAGACACCCAGGCATAGAACCAGATAAATAGACACCTAGACATAGAACCAGGCAATCGGAACATATATAGAACCAGGTAACCAGACAACCAGACATACAACCAGATAAACAGACATCGAGATATACAACCAGATAAACATACACCCAGACATTCAACTAGGTAACCGGACACACATATATAAAACTAGGTGACCATACACCAGACATACAACCAGGTAACCAGACACTCAGACACACAATCAGGTAACCAGAAACCTAGATATAGAACCATGTAACCAGACACCCAGACAAACAATCAGGTCAGCAGATACCCAGACATACAATCAGGTAAACAGACACTCAGACATACAACCAGGTAATCATACAACCAGGCATACAACCAGATAAACAGACACGGAGACAAACAATCAGGTAAACAGGCACCCAGACATACAACCAGGTAACCAGACACCCAGAAATACAACCAGGTAGACATACAACCAGACATACAACCAGATAAACAGACACCAAGACATACAACCAGATAAACATACAACCAGACATACAACCATGTAACCAGACACCCAGACAAACAATCAGGTAAACATACACCCAGTCAAACAACCAGGTAAAGTTACACTCAGACATACAACCAGGTGAGCAGACAACCAGGCATAGATCCAGATGAACAGACACCCAGACATACAATCAGATAACCAGACATACATATATAGAACCAGGTTACCATACATTAGACATACAACCAGGTAAACAGACACTCAGACACACAACCAGGTAACCAGACACTCAGATATAGAGCCATGTAACCAGACACCCAGCCATACAATCAGGTAAACAGACACCCAGACTTACAACCAGGTAACCAGACACTCAGACATACAACCAGACACCCAGACACACAACCAGCTAAACAGACACCCAGACTTACAATTAGGTAAACGTACATCTTGGTATACAGCCAGTCTGGTGAACAAAACAATCCAGTAGTCAATCCAATCCAATAGACAATCAGGTAGATGGACAACCGGCTAGACTGGCAGTCAGGTTGGCATGCAATCAGGTAGACTGTCAACTGGATAGACAGGCAACCGGGTAGACTGTCAGTCATGTAAACAGGCAGTCAGTTAGACAGACAACCGGGCAGAAAGGCAGTCGGGTAGATAGGCAGTAAGGTAGACAGGCAGCCAGATTGTTGTAAAGCTGTAAAGAAGCCAATAGGGTGAATCGAGAAAGTAGACAAAGAAGCCTGCAAACATACAAGTTAGTGGACATACAACAAAAGGATGCCAGAAGATCGAAATGTAAAGTGATATATACAAGCAAGAAACATGCCAGGTAAATAAAAAGACAGACTAAATTTAAATAAATTAGGTTGACAGACACGTGTGAAAGTTTGACATATTAGCTGGAAAGCAGAAAAGAACAAGTATGTAGAGAAACAAGAAAAAATATATAGACAACTGGAAAAACACACAACCAAGTAAATTGGTCATCGGAGAGACAGGCGAGCAGATAGTTTTACATGTGACAATTAAATGTGGCACACGCCGGAAGTCAAACAGCCCAGGCGTCACAAAAATAGTCATTATTAAAAATGATAACGTGTTAAATAATTTTTAAAGCATTTGTCTCGTTTTGCTTCACTGAACCATAATATTTACATTGCGGCGGACCCCACACCCCACTGTGGATGTTGACCATGCTGCGCATGCGGGTGGGCCCACAATTTAAACTCAGCGAATCATGACGACCCACCTACTATAAATTAAGCGCTACATTATACAATTGAAATTTTTCACCCATTTGAAGTTGTGTCTCGCTGCCGCGACCCACAACTTCAAATGGGTAAAAAAATAAAATTTTAATGAAACTATATGCCAATCTAGTAAAATTAATGCTCATTTCTCTTTCAAATTATTTTTTTGAAGTAGAAACAGAACGGACATTTTGTAAGGGTTACACTATACCCCACACACACTATTTGTCGGGGATTCCCATGGCGTCCCGATCAGAACACGTCCTACACCGGGCGGATTAAGACGCCCAGGTGTTACGTATGTACGGGTAATCCGTTCAGGAAACAAAAGCCACCAATTATTGTCTAACTAAATATTATTGCGACACCTGGCAAACGGGGCGCTGTTGATCTCCGGGATCAACGACGGGTGTCCAGCAATGAGGATTGCAGAGTGGAGACTGGCTCAATGTTGGACAAACGTCTATGACGTTGGTCCACCATGTACCCAGCGTGTCTTATTAGCGGGGTATTAGCGGTCCACTTCCTTGTCAACCACCCCTTATTGACATTACATTGTGCTCTCACACTTTCGTCGCTTTCCGTTGTTTTCTTATTTAATCACTTCTGATGTGCTTTGTCTTAGGTCTTTATTATAGTACATGTACGCCATCCTGGCTATCATTACTAAAACACAATACAACATATAAATTATATTTATGTATTGTTATAGAGCGTATGATTAGATTACTTATCTACATGTGCTGTTCATTTTCAGTAAAAGGATTATCCATTCAAACGGTTTTTTATATATGCGTGGCTAACATATGTAACTTCTATTATATAGAGCTAGTTGTTTATTTACGCTTGTGTCGATTACAGTTAAGGAATACCTGGCATACTTTCAAATTGACATATCACATATCTAAACATTTTCGCAAACATTAACGCATGTGAAAATGCTCGAAATTAAAATAAATAAAGACTGTCATGCTTTCTTTGTGAGAAGCATAGGCTACGTATCGCTCGTCTTTTTGTCAAAATGTAAATTATGAATTACATAGTAGTTTTAGTTTTACTGTTCTTTTTATCAAATAACTGAACAAATTACTTTGCTTCGATAGTAATAAAAATATTATGCTCTCGTTTTGAAAACGATGAGTATCGCTCTTCTTTTTTCAACTTTTAAATTGGAAATTATACAAAAAGCTATTTTTTTTTAATTAGAATGACCCGTCATTATGCACACAATAATAACATGTGTAATTAATAACTGTTCATATTGCAGCATCTGTTTATTTGTAGAGTGAGCAAATACTGCCATTTGGTTTTGCACGGCAGCAGTGTCCATGTACGTTATCAAACAAAATTTAGAACAAAATATGTTAATGAAATTTGCCACATAATATTTTGTGGGGGGGTGTGAATCTATTAGTACAGTCTGGGTGCTATATTTTTTTAATAAAAATAACGATTTTTGTCATTAAAGCTAAACATTACGTTTGCAATTTCAGTTTTAAATTAATAAAAATGCTTACCTTCAGTTCAGCATATTAAAGTTGAAAGCTTTACGTGTAAAAATTAGAACCATTGCTTTGTTGTGATTTTTAGAATCCCTGTTGTATCTGTAGTTGATTTTTCAAAGAAAAGGTTTGAAAAATATATAAGAATGACGTAGATAATCCTAATAATCCAGTTTCACAATAACCCATATATTACAACCATTAAACTTTTAAACGACGCCATCTTCTACACAACTAATAATTATGGCATGGTTTATGGCCCATCAATAAAAAGTTTGTTCTAAAACCCCTTGAACCTCACAGCCCCTATCCCCCCCCCCCCCCCCCCCTCGACCCACGACCCCCTCGACTCACGACCTATACAAATACTAAATGTACAAATGCTGATATTCTGACAGCACGGTGTCTAAACAAGCTAATTTCTACGTCACAGAGTCAGGGGAATGTGCCAACTGATAAAAAACTTGCGACAATTTTTTTTCGGAATGGGTGAAAAGCATGTGCTTTGTCATCCTAGAGAGCTGTCCGTAATGGTTTGGGGGGGTTTAGCATGTTATTTCATATTAAATAACTTACTTTTACAATTTAGAAACACAGATGACTGTTTAAAATTTTGACGATTAATCCCGTAATATAGACCATCGCTTTGTGTACGGCCGTGATGAAAAGCGAGGGGGTCGTGTTTTTTTAGAACAGCCAATTTTAAAACTCTTATAGATACAGTGTACACTAGCTTCTAGAAATAGTAGAATATCAATTATTTTCAACCAAATATCCACGTAAAGTGATAGTTAGACAATTAGTTGTATGGTTGAAGATAATTCATAACTTTTTGGCTTACATCAAATGAATGATCTCAAGCGTAGGCCCTTGTTTTCTATTCCCCTAATAATCTACCTAACTTTATACAGTCAGACACGTATACTGCCGTGCAAAGCCAAAAGGCAGTATCTGCTTACTTTACAAGTAGGTGGATACTTTTGGCTTTGTACGGTTGCAATGCTGTTGCTGTTGTTGTCACCGATGCTTCTATACACGTGACATGATGCACCTTGCGTTTCCGCTATTTATAACATAGTTAGTTAAACAACTAAAGTGACGGCAATATGTGACATATGCGTCACCTGGACATCTAAATCACAATGTGCAAGATCATAATAACTGAATTAGCGTAGGCCCCATATAACACTAGTTTAATATTGATTTCTGACATGTTCATATATACATAGCCCATATAAATACTACATTAATTTTGAAGATTATATTTCTAAATATTTTCAATTCAAAGATTATATAACGTTCTAAAACATCCCGCTATTGCTATTTGGGCTTTAAGATAATTTCACTTTATAAATGTGATTTTGTATTTTATAGTGTTAATGCAGCATCACGGCCTGTTATTTTTGAGGTTACCCAGTCACAAAAAGTAGCATTATGCACCACATGGCAATGAGGAGTAGGTGGGTTGTCATGATTTGCTGAGTAGACATATGGGCCCACCCGCATGCGTTTTAATAATGAACCCAAAGACAATAAAGACCTGGCTAATAAAAACGAATTACAAACAAGTATGGACATGCTTAGTATATATATATAGCGGTTAAAGGGTTAACCCTTTTAACCCTCACGATGCATTAAAGCATCATTTTACATCCGTGAAAACAGATTTAATTTCCCTACAACTAGAGGTTTCAGAACGAAAATTTCCATGAAACTAGCTTACCAATACATGGCAATTTTCTTTAATTTTTCACCCACTTCAAATCATCTTCATCCACTACAAGTCGAGAATTGCGACAGCAATTCACGGCTTGTAGAGGATGAAGATGACAATGGTAAACTCAGGCCTGAAAGGTTTAAATGAGCAGGTAACAGTATAATGCCGATACCAACAGGAAGGGTGTACATGCAACCAAAAAAACACATGTCGTCCAGTCAGCAAGTCGAGAAATGTTTGCTGTTTAGATCGTAAAACATTGCACATCCACCTTTTATGCTCTCGTGCAAGGCCAAAAGGCAGTATCTGCTTTCTTGTAAAGTAAGCAGATACTGTTTTTCGGCTTTGAACGGCAGTATAGGTGGTGACTCTTGCCGGGCAAGATGCTCCGTTTTATTATGTTTGAATGGTGCAATAAAGTATTGGGGTAACTTTAAACCTTTCCGAAAGTTTACATTATTTTTAGTCCTTGATTAATTTTATTAAACTGAAATGCTTATCACATACAACAATATAGCGTGGTATAGTGCTCGTGGTAGTGTTGGCTGTGTTGGAACAACACATGATCTTTAAATCGTTAATTAAGCATTTCTTGAAATACTTAGTTTTTGTCAGTACTTTTTTGCGCTGCACAAAACAACGTAAATTTTTTACAGTTGGTATATACGATTTATTTTATCTGTGGCAGGAACGGTACATAAAGTGCGATAGTAATCTATGTTCCTGTTTAAAATCATCATCATCATCATTTCACTGTATCTGCGGCTGTTTAAAATACTTTGCATTAATAGTATTTAAATAACGTTCTCTCAAATTTTAACGTGTCTAAAGTCAGTAAGTTACGAATTAATTTTGCGATTCCTTCAGATTTCGATTGAAGCGGATGATTTTTTCTCATATTCAAATTAGTCCTTCAATAGTACCGTAAATCCCCTGCCTACGATGAGATTTGAATCCGACCAACAGCAAAACAAGTGTCAGACATAAGTGATGTTGAGATCTGTAGGGCAGATTTAGTGGGCGAGCTTGTATCCCCTCGTCCTCTTGAAGCCCCTCTTTTTGTCATAAGCTGATCTAACATCAATCCCCAAGCAAACACGAGTCGTTCACCCAATGCTAGTTCATTGTTGGCCAAGCGTCGCAGACGCTTGGCCAACATTGAACCAACATTGGGTGAGCGTCTCCTGTTTGCTGGTCAGGTGCCCCGTTTTGATCACTTGCCCAAACACTGCAGCCTCGCTCTCGTTTCCCCGGTCTTTCCCAGCCTACACGAAACACTGGCCCAATGCTGGTTCAATGCTGAAACAGCATTTGGTGAACGTTTTGTGTTTGCTGTGTATCTCGCCATCCTGTTCTGTTAACCAGACGCGTCTCCCTATGGTGTCAGGCAAACACACCACTCCAGGTCACATATATTTTAAATTAAACTACAGCTATAGTATAATATTTAGACAATGATTCGACATTAAACCAGTTTTGTGCACATGTATCTATACTATACGTTGACGTTGACGCTGACATTTGCCAACATTTTCCCTCGTGGTTTATTAAATAATTTATCGTGAACAAAATAGTTGATTTATTTACTAATCTACGAACTATTAATCTGCAGATTTAGGTAATAAATCAACTATTTTGAAATCAGTCTGACCCTTTAGCATTTTTTAAAACATGTTCATATTGATATCAGTTTGGTTGAAGATTATCAACAAATCAAATCATGATGTGTAAGTAAAAAGCACAAAAATTTAGACAGTAAGACGAATATTAAAACGTGCAATATTGCAATACTAAAGAAATGAAATAAGGATTTATTTTTCTAATGGTACATATTACACACATATGTACGAAGCTCTGGATACGACATGCCTTAAAAAAATCACGTGTTATCTTGTACGTACACGATAGTATCTTGTACGTACAAGATAACAATTTGGCTACCTTGTACACGTACAAGATAGCAATTCGGCTACCTTGTACGTACCAGGCAGCAGATTTGCTATCTTGTACGTACAAGATAGTATCTTGTACATACAAGATAGCAATTCGGCTACCTTGTACGTCAAAGATAGCAATTCGGCTACCTTGCACGTACAAAGTAGCAGAAAGGCTATCTTGTACGTACAAGATAGTATCTTGTACGCACAAAATAGCAATTCGGCTACCTTGTACGTACAATATAGCAATTCGGCTACCTTGTACGTACAATATAGCAATTCGGCTACCTTGTACGTACAATATAGCAATTCGGCTACCTTGTACGTACCAGGTAGCAGATTAGCTATCTTGTACGTACAAGATACTATCTTGTACGTACAATATAGTATCTTGTACGTACAAGAAAGCAATTCGACTACCTTGTACGTACAATATAGAATTTCGGCTACTTTGTACGTACAAGATACTATCTTGTACGTACAAGATAGTAAATCGGGTACCTTGCGCGTACAAGGTAGCATTTCGGCTACCTTGTACGTACAAGCTATTATCTTATACAGACAAGGTAGCAGATTTGTTATCTTGTACGTACAAGATAGTATCTTGTCTTGTACGTACAAGATCACAATTCGGCTATTTTGTACGTACAAGATAGTATCTTGTACGGACAAGGTAGCCAAATGGTTATCTTGTACGTACAAGATCACAATTCGGCTATTTTGTACGTACAAGATAGTATCTTGTACGGACAAGGTAGCCAAATTGTTATCTTGTACGTACAAGATAACAAATTTGCTATCTTGTACGTACAAGATAATCATATTTTCTGCGGATTTTTTTCTAATGCATGCCGTTTCCAAAAGTGAATTGAAAAACGATAATTTAGCAACAGTGAAATTGAAATGAAATGAAATTGCAGATGTATTAGTCGCATGTGTAGCAGATCTTTGCGATGATTGATAATAGTAAGAAGAAGAAGAACATTAACGATACCTTCACCACGATAATAACAGCCCTATTTTACGGCGACCAGCCTAATGCCTTGTTGACTGAGTTTCAATTAGGGCGTACAGTTCTCCTTACACCCGAGTATTGACATTTAAACAGCGCGTTGATGGTCTAGTAAAACCGGCCTTTATGCCCAAAAATAAACACCGGTGGCAATATTTGATCTAGAATTAGTCGACTTATTCTCCATTAAATTGCCACAGACGAATTCACCGTTACGGGGTGGGGAGGGGGGAGGGACACAACGGCACGTCAATGACACAACATTGGGCCAACGTCAGAGACGTTGGCCCAATGTTGTGTCAATGACGTGTGATCGCTGGGAAGAGATTGTCACAAGTGATCTATATGGTATACACAGGCTTTTCACCTGATCAATATTTTATCAATCTCTCCACAAGTGAATGGGCGACAGCTTCAAATTTATTGTAAAGCCAGTTTAAGGCATTCTGCTCGTTGAAAATGTGGTTTTCAGTCGCTTGCGGGAACATTCTTTACGGGATATAGATCGCGACCCGGAAGGGGGGGGGGGTGATACTGCCGTGAACAGCCAAAAGGCAGTAACTGCTTACTGGAGAGGTAAGCAGTTACCGCCTTTTCGCATTGCAGAGCATACTACCCTGGCTTTGTGTAGACTGACGGCTCTGTTTAATTCAGATGCTTCTGATTAAAGGTTTTAAATGTGTAATACATGTAAGGGAAAAAGCTATATGTCTCACGTGTGATTTTGTAACAGATTTCAAATTCAACTGAGGTATTAAAATAATAGCAAACCGACAATATTTTCAGATGACTGATGATACGTTTATAGCACCAACAACACTGGTATAACTAACATTCAACTGCTCTACAAAGCTAAAAGGCAGTATCTGCTCACTTGTAAAGTAAGCAGATACTGCCTTTGGACTTTGCGTGGCATATTATAGGTTTTGGAGCCAAATTGTCATCTGCCATATTTTCAAGTAGATAATACTTTGCTTCCTGTGAGAAAAACTGTACACGTTTTTTTACATTTTAGTGATAGTATAACGAAAAACTTTATATATATATATGAAGTTCTTGGTATAACTTAAAACTGTCACAACCGGAGCTTTATATTGGCCTTATAAAGCTTTATAATTGACCCTAGATAGCCACACTGACTTTCAAGGAGTGCTACTCTCACATATAAATGAGTGCACCACTAAAATGGCGGTGTAAAATGACTTCAGGCCCATATACAGCGAAGCCTTTATTAAACAATAATCCTGTATATTAGATATAGTCTCCTATCACTTCATTTGCAATCAAGTATTTAGGACAGGGTGGGACTTAAAGTTCAATCTCAGCAAACACAAAACATTTGTATAACATTGTATACAACGTCAACCCAACGTCTTTGACGTTGTTCCAACATTGCATAAATGTTATACAATTTTTTTGTGTTCGCTGTGCCATACCCATTTGTAGATATCTTCTCGAGGTTTATATTTGTGTAAATAAATCATAGAAGTACACGAACGATCATTATTATTATGATAATTAAAAAAATAACAAGGGCATCAAGTTCACATCCCGCTATAACAAACGTTACCCCAGCCAAACAGGAACCTTGTTCTACCCTTCTATACCAGGGTGTGGATTTAGCTAGGAAAATATATGTGCTATATTGTGGAACGGTACCAGTACACTCAAGTTGATATCTCACTTTGAGCAAATAATAGGGCAAAGTTACACTGTGACAAAAAATGCATCAATTTGGCATCGAAATGGAACATATGCGTTTTTACATCAATGCTGCGTATCATTGTATTTTTAATTACAAAATAATTTGCAATGACAAAATAATTTTATAATTATAATTATAATTTGATAATTCATTTTTATCGTGTAAAAATCTTTTGGTATCATCTCAGCTCAGCTCAGCTCTGAGCAGAAACCAAAATAACTATTGGTGGCACCGTCGCCGCTTTCTATACTCGGCGGATTCAGAATTTCAGGAAAAAAATAATCTAGTGTAAAATCCAAGCAATTAGTTGATGTGAATAAATCGTGCGCACACACGCGACACTGGCATGTAAAAGGTTAATAAAAAATATTGTAATCTTAATCTAGTTCTCTAACATTCCAGCGAAAAGGACTGTAGTAAATGTCGAGCCGACACCGCCAGACATTGGCCCGTCGTTAAGCCAACATCTTGCCAGCACTCTTGCCATACACG